>JAFFZR010028662.1:0-11334 GCA_018397195.1 Lethrus apterus | reverse complement strand
ACTTTATTGGCTTGTTTATAACAACAGAACAATTGACAAAACTATTTATTAAACATGCACATACGCAGAACAGATCGCCATAACTATGAAATACAATTATAGTTTTAATATTAATCCTAACACTCACGATGTTCGGGAGTTAAAACTGGTGACAGTATTTTTGCCAAATCTTCTATTCGACGTTGAAAACGTTTTCTGTCTATCACCCACACATCACCTTTCCGCGCTTCTTCATAATCGTTAATCCATTGTGTTATAATTAAAACATCAACAATTTCGGAGAAATGCACGTGACTCATGATGACTTAAACAAGCGCGGACCCCTCACCGGTTCAGGCGAAACTAACGCAACTCGGAGAAGCTTGTCGAATTTAGCATGCGCGGTTCGTTCACACACAGACACGTCGTGCTACACTTGCCCAGTTGCTCATACTATTTTTTTCACAATGTCCGTAAGAGGATTATACTCGACAACGTTGTCGTGAATAATGAGACACTCCACACTTAATTCACTTCATTAAATGGTTGGCTGCTTTCTATCTCCAGTTTAATGTCCACAGTAAAGCATTTCACGGATTCGTGTTGTTTCGAACAATCGAATACGAAAATGTCACAATCTTTAAATTGGTCGTAGTTCAATAGCGGTTTATTAGATCTACCGTAATAATAACTATTTTGAAATGTTGCGTACATGCGATAGGCAACGGCATACTTTTTCTTACTTATATCGAGATTTATGTTGTCATACGGATAACTTTCCGAATTAAGATGAAGCTTTATATTTGTTATATTCGAATGAACAAATACAGAACTGTCGGCTCTAATGTTGTCCTTTCTTTTATTCTGAAATGCCACAATAAAGTATCGCGGTTTCTCCAAACTCGTACTAGACTTTACAGCCCAAATATCTTTCTTCGTTTTCCTCATCGCGGGCAATTCAAACAGTTCGCATTTGCGGAAGGTATGAAAATTGATTTGTTGCTATTTAGCGTATTGATCAGCAGTAATCTCATTTCGTCGTTTACAACTATGTGTGGAACGTGCCATTCTACTTTGTCTATTTGTATTTTGGCCGTTTTAGTTCCATCGTTTGTATAACTATTTACGTCTGTTCGACTGCGCAAGAAAACAATTTCCTGACGTGCGTTTATCACGATCTTACGATAATCTTTGGCAAATCCAAGTACGAATTTTAACGGAATGCATGCACTAAAACTGCCACCTGCAATTGTAGGTTGACTTTTTTCGGGGTAAATCCATCTTGCCACTTGTAACGCTTTGCTCTCGTTATCGCCGTACGAAATGAAGGCTTTTAGGGCCGTAGTAATCCCCGTCTTGGAGCATCGATCGATTTCGACTCCGTTCAACTCGTAACGTATTTCTTCGAAAAGAAACGCGTAGGCGTTATTTGTGAGATTATAAGAACCCGTACCATCCACAGATTCCGTGAACGTTCCTTCTATGTAAATATAACTCTCACATGGAGCCGTGTAAATGTCTTGATGTTGTATAGGAATTCGTATTTCATCGTTTAGATTGAATGTACTTATTCGAGGATAGTAGGTGTGGAATTCATCTCTGATGGCGACTTCATCAAAATTAAGCCCTTCGAATATCTTTCAATCCCAAAAATTGTAGATATAAGCTGTTTGCACGTGTTAACACTTTTGAAGAAGCCGGAAGAATGAACGAATTCGACGTAAATGCTGAAAATATATGATTGATTTTGTTGTTGTTAAACACTAACCCCATTTCTTCAATTCTAGTCTAATTACAATTTCTTCTCCACGTAAGTTTACAGGATCTCCGTCTTGATCGATTAGCGAGAGAGTGATGTTGTCGATAGATTTTACGCTCACAGGCAAATAAATTATATTTCGTGGTTCGATATTTATGGCGAAACCTGGTCCAACTAGCGGAGCGAACTCAAATAGAGTATGTGAAAGTGTGGTGTCGTAGAAGGCGTCCGTTGTATTATGGCACTCTATGCGTATCGTAACGACTTTCGACTTTTATAATTTGCTCCGGCAAATCAGATTCATGCATCACATTAGGCTCCAATTTTTTTCCCCTATTGAATCCCAACATGCGACCAATAGAATCATCTTGGTCCAAGCTTATTGGAAAAACAGATTTAATTTCACATTTTAACGTATTATTGTTTGGTTTGAGCGATAAAATATGTGATTTTTCCTCTTCTTCAACGTTTGCCAACACTTGTTGCAAATAAGATTCAATGTCTCTGATTTCGTAGGAACCAGTTGGAATCGTAAGTATTTCTTCTTCTTCTCCACAATAAAATTTATTATTGCCTTCTTCAATGTTTGGTATGGTATTGTACGTATGCAACCCAATCATATAGCGCATATTGTGCATCGGATTCTAAACTAATCGGGGGATAATAGTTTGTGGACAAGATGTTAGTTGTACCTTTCAATGTGAACGTTCGCGACATGACTGATGGTAATCGTAGATAAACTTTATACATAAATGTCCGCAATTTATGCTGTCGAACGTTTGAAATCTTTATTGGTTATAAATTATTTTGCTACCACTAAGGTAATGCGTTAACTCTCGAGTCGGTGGGAGATTTCCAAAACTGTCGAAATAATGTACGCTATTTTTGTTCTTGCAGCATGCAACCCAATGCGTACCTGGTCCCATGCTCTCATCCAAATTTACAAAGGCGCATTCGACTTTAAAAGGGGACCGTTTAGGTAAATTATTAAGTATTTGATTAAGTTGTGATAGGTTAACGCCCTTTGTGGTAGCTTTTTCAATAGTTTTTTGACTGCTGCTGCTGCTGCTGTAAGTAGAGACCCAAACCTTTCCGATACGGGCTTAAATAGAGTCCTCCGCACTTCTTGCTGCCTAACGCAATAGATTCCATCGTCTTTTTGTGACGTTGAGACTCTACCAATTGTTCTCTCGCGCTACGAGCTTTATTTACAGCCTGAGCAATCCTCGAAGCCCCGCCGACCAATCCACCCAGCGCCGATAAACCAGCAAACAATGGTAGGAGAAAGGGTAAAACGCCACCAGTCTGTGGAATGTATATAACACGAGGTATTCGAATATTTATCTTTCCACCAATATTTTTTACTGCCATTTTAGCGGCTGCAAGAGCAATTTTGGCTCCCTCTTTCAAATCCCTTTTTTCATAATTTTAAGTGCAAATTTTGTCTTTGCAATAACACCTTTCCTCAGTGCAACTTGCTTTTTTTCTTCTTCATCCCCATGCCAATTTTCCTTTTCACCTTCATACCGGTAGTTACCAACCAGGCGGCTGCTTTTTCGCCCATCGTTGCGTCCTCCGATTTGATACGTTCCAAAGCGCGATTTTCGAGCTCCTTGTCCGCCTGATGTCGTTTATGTATATCTTTCGTTTGTGAATATGCAAAGTCGTGTTGCTTACACGCGCGATCCAACGGATTTATACCAGGATCGCAACGTTTTAATTTTTTTTTTAAGTTTTGTACCGGCAAATGTAACTCGACAGGCAACCGGTTCAGGAAAGAATTAAATACACCACCTCCTCTCGCTGCCGCACTAGACATCGTAATGAATAGGAGCAGTAGCAACACGGTAGCTTTTATAAGCGAGTTCTCAAGCAAATGACGTCACATCATTCAACCCATCACCAGTGTGCACATCTCTGCGCAATGCTGCGTTTTGTGAAACAACAAAGTGAACTGCCCGTAAGCAATTTGGATTATGTGGAAGATTTAAAAAACCTGCGAAAAAAACACGGCGTACTATTATCGAATACGTGTCGATGCATCATCTGTGGACCCTCAAATTGCGGCAAAACCAACGTAATGCTTGGTTTGCTGTTCGAACCGAACGGATTAAAATTCGAAAACGTATACGTATAATACTCGAACTCACTTCTCGAACTCACTTGATCAGCCCAAGTACAAACTAGTGGAAAAAGCTTCACAAACTGTTAAGTATTTTCCGTACAGAGAAAGTGACGAAATAATAGATGCGAATAAAGCAAATACGAATTCAGTATTTATATTTGACGATGTCGCTTGCGATAGACAAGACAAAATTAGAGAGTATTTCAGCATGGGACGACACAAGTCCGTCGACAGCTTTTATCTCTGTCAAACTTACACGCGAATTCCGAAACATTTAATTCGAGATAATGCAAACCTTCTCGTTTTATTTAAACAAGATGATGGGAATTTACCGTCATGTCATTCGGACAATTTAAATCAATGTGCGGAGAATGTTGGAGGGAAAAAATATGGATTTTTAATTATCGACAAAGATAGCGCAATGGATTTTGGTAGATATAGGAAAGGATTTGAGTGCTATATATGCACACGAATTTAATGAATGCAGTTAGTTTGTATTCATACGTTGATTACGACAGTTCGAAACGGGTACAAGCTGTTCCGAATTTAACAGACGCCAGTTCAAAAGCTGTTCAGAAGCTGTTCCAAGCAGTTCAAAAGCTGTTCAGAAACCGTTCGGAAGCTGTTAATAGCCGTTCAAATGTAACAGGCCCGTTCAGAAGCCGATGAAAACCGATCAGAGCCGATTAAAGCCGAACAGAGCCGATCACAATCAATCACTGATGGCGTCACCGGATCGGAAAAATAACTTAAAATCTGAAATAATTAAAGCCAGTAAAGCAGAAAAAAGTATATGATGCTGAAAATAGGTCGTTTCGACAGAGATGAAATTTTCGAGTAATCATATGCTCCAATTGTAGAACCTCTTAAGGAGCTAGTAAATACAGTTAAAGAAAAGAAAACGATCTTCCTGACAGTTCAATTTTTTTTTAAAAACGAGTTAATTCTACGTTCAAAAAAATCTTTAGTTACACCGCCGCCGCCGCCGAAAAAATTCCATCGTTCTTACACGATGAAACTGATGAAACTGAAACTAATGTATCCTTTAGCACCAGTGAAAATGAAAAAATTGAAAACGAGATTGTAATTGATAACGTACGTGAACAATATCGTTCAATGAGACAGAATAACCCTGAAGCTGCAGTTGCTTATCTCAATCAGTACGAAGTATTGCCGAGACAATACGTTGAAGGTCTGCTAACCGATAAAATAGATCAGTATGATAAGTCTACAGGGTACGTTTCAATCCGGAGACAGATAATTGGAAAGTGGGAAACAGTACTGTAGGAATCGACGGAAACGATTTAATTATAGCTGGCAAGAGATATACAGGCACGCCAGGCCTATACGAATTACTGTTTAAAAAAGAACCTCTTGGCTACACACACGACTTAGATAATTACCGAGAAATATTAAATCGAACAAAAGGTTCTAGATCGGAGAAATATAATAGCATTATAAAACAATTGTCAACGGAAAATCATCATCAGCAGCAGCAGCATCAAAGTGGAAATTGGGTAGAATCTTCGCGCATTGGTGGTAGTGGTTTAATTTAAGAACCACACCGCAAACCCTACTACGTCTATTGGGACGATATAAATGAACTGATCGATCGACTGCGATTACTAAACGCTTCTGAAGCGGCCGGTCAAACAAGGCACAACAACGACATTGTATCTACAATTGAAGAATTACGCGAAGCCGGTGTTATAGAGTAAATGTTGCGGGGTGATGTCAGTATATCACGAACACCGACAAATTCGGAAGTAACGCATCGTCATCAACCATCGCAGCAGCAGCAGCAGAATTCAATAGTAGATCCTCTTGCAAACGATGTTCCATATTTAACATAGGGTCAGACGGACGTGTCGTTGACGTCGAAAACAGATTATGTAGCAATGTATCGGCCCCCGTTGAAGATTTAGATTGTGCGAATAATATATATGTAGATTTGTTGATGGAAGAAGTGGTTGTTGATTTCGATTCTGCGGAACTGGAAATTAAAAAAGCCATCGACACGCTTAAACAGGACCTACAGATTATTGCCGATGGTCTCGCTGAACTTAAATTGATAGTCAAAAATGAGTAAAATTAAACGTGACGCTGTAAATGAACTGCACAGAACGGCTCGAAGAAATTTCAAACAACGACGAGTTATAATTAAAGGATTGGATGATTTGTGGCAAGCGGACTTGGCGTAATTCGGATTATATGCACGCGAAAATCGCGGTTAAAAATTTCTTTTAATAGTAATAGACTGTTTTTCGAAATACCTATGGACAGAACCAGTTAAAAATAAAACCGGTGTTGCCGTACGAAATGCGATGCAAAATATTTGACGGAATCATGCTGGTAGAATACCTAACAATTTGCAAACAGACGCAGGAAAGGAATTTTATAATTCACAATTCAAAAATCTAATGGACAAGTACGGTATAAACAACTATTCTGCATACAGCACTGCCAAAGCTTCTATAGCTAAACGCGTGGTGCGTACAATTAAGGAAAAAATATACCGCGAATTCATTATGTGGGGAAAATACAAATCGGTGGATATACTTGGCGATGTGACGGAAAAGTACAACAATTCAAAACATCGGATGATCAAAATGAAACCTATCGATGTAACGCCCGATAAACAACATGGCCAAGGTGCAAATACCCCATATTTTAACAACTGTTATAAATCCAACTGTCGGGCTAAGTCCAACGGAAACGCATTTGTTGCACGATTTATTTAATGGATAGGTGGAAGAACCAATTAACGTCTTTTCTATTTTAATTGCTTTATCGTAAAACTTAATCCCTCTTCTACTGGATCCACAAAATTTTCGATGATACGAAAAAATATAATTTCATATTTGTTTAGGTTTACTTAAAAAATCAACTTACCTATATTGATTTCTTTAGACATATTTGACAATGTTATTACTTTTACTGTTCTAAAGTGACTGACTGACTGACCGAATGCTCAGTTACGTTTTAAATAAATTTCTCTAGGGTGAATTTAGGTGCACATGATGTAATCACAAAACAAGTCTCAACCTGCAAAACTCTCTCGTCAGCAAAGAATCAACCCCTAAAATCAGCATCCCCCTAAAATCAACCTCTAAAATCAACTCCTAAAATCATCCCCTAAAATCAACTCATAAATCATGCCCCAAGTCATCCCCTAAATCACCCCATAAATCACCCCTAAAATCATCCCATAAATCACCCCCTAAACTCAACTCCTAAAATAATCAACTAAAATCAACCCATAAAATCATCCGCCAAAATCATCCCCTAAATCAACCCCTAAAATTAACCTCTAAAATCACCCCTAAATCATCACCCCCTAAATCATCACCCCTAAAATCATCCCTGGGCGAAAAGACCTTTCATTTGATATGGTTTACCGTGTTCGTGCATTTACAATGTTTCTAATAGGGAAAATGTGTCAAAGTATGCAAAATCGTGAAATTACCCCTTGGTTCTTATACAAAACACGCACAGATCTAGCGATAACAGCGGCCCTCATACTACGAAATAAACTGA
Source organism: Lethrus apterus (assembly GCA_018397195.1). NCBI lineage: Eukaryota > Metazoa > Arthropoda > Insecta > Coleoptera > Geotrupidae > Lethrus > Lethrus apterus. The sequence goes on along the minus strand of JAFFZR010028662.1, from coordinate 3,934 downwards.
ATTATGATTGGTCAATGAATTTTAATAATGAAAAGTAATTTCATTGTTATCTTTATTTTTATTTTATGCGTCGTACCGAGCAGATGACAATACGGATCGCAGATTACTCACATAACAAGTCTCAACCTGCAAAACTGCATCGTCAGCAATAATTTATTTTATTGCGCATTACTTTTTGATGACCTTGAAAAAAAAACTAAGTCTCAACTTGCAAAATCGCAGCGTTAGCGGAAATCTTGTTATAAACTCGATTTAGAATTCATTTGTTTCATTCGACGACTACCTAGCGACAGTAACGTTGGTGACTCAAGTGAAAACCGATTTTTTTTTAACTTTTTTGATTATTAAGGTATGTATTTTAAACGATTTTCTCATTCATATTCAGTTTTATCTCTCACGGAAACTCGATGCATATATTACATATACATCGAAATTTGCAGATACGATGTTCAAATGCGAGAATTGCTTGATGGCGTTCACACGTAGAGCCGGCATGTCTAGCCGTGACTAGACATGCCGGCAAATGTGGCGGCGTCGGGACCAGCTCCATGGCCGGATGCCCCGAATGTGGAACGATATTTTCGAGGAGAGACGCTTTAGCTAGGCATTTCAGAACTGCGCATGGGCGTTATCTTGAAATGACTAGTAGCAGCAGTATAACAGCGACACCTACGCAACAAGAACCACACACTAAGAAAAGGAAAGTCGCGACATCATCATCACTCAGGTGTTCGTCGTGCGAAGAAGATTTCGCTACACGGCAACAGTATAATGGACACCTGAGATCCCAACGTCAACTTGCCGCGATAACTGGTAATTCGATTGCTGAAGAGAGTGTGTTAGATATAACCTCCTCATTCAAATATCGAATTGCCAGTTATAGGATTAAGGCTCCGGCTAATGTTGTCGACATCCCTATGTTTCTGTCGCAGAACAGAGATAGGGTTTATCGGCTGATTCGTTGGAGTTTCGAGCGGCAAGGTTCGAACGTTAAGGCAGGGATAGAATTGTTCGGACACTACATCCAACCGAGCAATTCCGATGTTGATGGCGCACTGGTGCTCAAATCCTTCAACACGAAGTACAATATTATAACACCATCTACTAGTGTTGAAGGAATCTACGAATATATGAGTTCCGTAGTCAGGAGAAAAAGTGAGGAATTTCAGGAACGTGACAGTGGGTGGGCTCTTCTTAGCGTCTCTCTTCTCGACGTGAACATCAACAAGTACGTTCCACTCGGCGGTTCATCGTACATCACACATTCTGGGCAAATACGAATGAAGAAAGCCTGCGTGAAAATTCAAAACGAAGATGCTGCTTGTTTTGCATGGTGTATTGTAGCCGCTCTTCACTCGGTGGATCGTAGAATGAATATTTTTAGAACGTCCTCATACCCCCATTATTCCACTGTATTAAATTTGAAGGGATTACTGTTCGCTCTTGCCCTCAAGTATGTTGGTAAGTTCGAACTTTTAAACGATATTTCCGTGAATGTTTACGGGTTAGATACGTCTGGTGAGGTTGTAGGGCCGATTTATTTTACAAAATTTAAACGTAATAGACATGTAAACTTGCTATATATTGATGATACGCATTATGTTCTAATTAAAAATCTTTCGCGTCTGATATCATCTCAAGTGTCCACACGTAATGGTAAAAAGTTCTTATGTGATGGATGCTTGACATTTTTCACTACACAGGAGCGTCTTGATAGACATGCGGACCATGACAGCACACTACTATACGGCCCCAGGACTATCATGGGACGCAATGCTGAAATTCACCAACATCGAACTAGAACTACTGACTGACGTGGACATGCATCATTTCATAAGGAAGTGCATACGTGGAGGACTCAGTCAATGTTCTCTGCGTTTTGCCCAATCCAACAACAAATTCATGCATACATCATATTACTCCAACAAACCGTCAAGTTATTTGGCATACTGGGACGCTAATAACTTGTACGCGTGGGCAATGTCACAGTATCTCCCTACGTGCGGATTTAATTGGCTGGATGACGTCGAAAATTTTAACGTTATCGATATCCCCGATGACTCATCAATTGGGTACATTTTAGAGGTGGACGTGGAATATCCGGACTCGTTGTACGATGAACATAGTGACCGTTTCTTGTCGAAAATTGTGTTCCGCCTACTTCAAAATTCAATCAGAAAAAACTACTTGCACACTGTATGTACAAGCGAAATGATGTAATTCACTACCGAAATTTAAAACAGGCTATAAGAAACGGTCTAGTCATTAAAAAAGTCCCCATGGTTGAAAAATTATACTTAAATACCAGTATGCGACAATTGGCACAAAACGATTTCGAAAAGGATTTCTATAAATTAATGAACAATTCGGTGTATGGGAAGACCATGGACCATGTGGATAAACGGGTGACGTGAAATTGGTGACTCATTGGGAGGATATAGGCAAAAGGCGAGGCGCTGGTAGTTTAATCGCGAAACCAAATTTCCACAGCGTCTCCATTTTTTCTGAGAATTTCGTAGCTATACAGATGAAACGGTTAAAGGTTGCATACGACAAACCTATTTACATTGGATTTAAGGTATTGGAACTTTCAAAATTATTAATGTACGATTTTTATTATGATTACGTAAAACGCACTTATGGGGATAAGGTGACATTGTGTTAGATGGACACTGACAGTTTGACACTACTCGTGACCTATCTAAATTTGACACTTCCAACTTCATAAAGGTAACGCCATGTCAATTTTTTATATAATGAGCTGTAATATGTCCATGTACTACATAAAATTTTATTTCTAATTGATTTTATTTATATTCAGATAACTCCACTTCTATAGTAATCGTTAAAAAGTTACAAATTCGTGGAAGTTTTCCATTGTTTAAGTAAAAGATATGCAATTACCATAACAAGAAAAAATAAAAGAAATTCCAGTTTTCTCCCGAATGTTTATATGTATAGATGTCAGTTTTTGTATGCTACAATCGACTCAAATAATTAATCTTGCAATATCTTAAATTTGTAATTACCTGTGCTGGTTATAATCTTGTGTAATTTATTTTCAGCTGATGTTTCTATACAAACACCTTCAACCTTATCTGCAAATAGTCCCAGAAAGATCCGGTTACATACAGAAGTCAAATATTTATAAGGCGTTCAAACAGCATTAGCAATACCAACAATAATGAAGAAGAAAGAGTTACAGATAAGGATTTTATCAAATTTTGTGAAGCACATTTCAATGAGACAACAGCAAACTTATTTAAAATGCAATTAAAATTATCCAATAGAAGTGTACAGATATAGTGATGATTTCAAGCAATTTGCTTTAAGTATCTTCTTCTTAAGTCCAAAAGTGTACAGATTCCTATTGAATACTTTGCATTTATCATCTAAGGCAACATTGTGCAGAATTACAAATAAATGGGCTTGAATGACTTTCTCTTTGGTGTAATGAAAAGCGAGGTAGCAATGATGCATGTAGAAAGGAGAGATTGTGTGCTGTGTATTGATGAAATGTCTCTAAAAACATTCCTTTTAATAAAGTGATGAAGAAATATTTAAAAAGAAGCAGAAAATTGACAAATCAAGGACGAGATGTATTTTTGTTTAGGATTAGTTTTAAAATTCTTAGTTTACAATATGTAGTATTTAAAATAGGAATTGTTATTTTATTTTGTCAGCTCGGATACAACGTTACACGATACACGTTGTTACGAGTCTTGGCTAGTAGTTATGACGAATTGATTTATTATTTTTGGAGTATTTTTTATATTATTATCCGTTTCTACGACTTATATATCTTCCGCTTCCGTTACACTCGCATACACTGGCTTTTAAGCTATTCAGTGAAACGAATTGTATATTGTATACAGTGTCCGGCAAAAGATACAGAAGTTATTTGCAATTAATGGCTTATATTTTGTATCGAGTT
>JAFFZR010028661.1:0-11336 GCA_018397195.1 Lethrus apterus | reverse complement strand
AATTCGACACAATTTAAATAATATTAATTCAAATCGACGCGGAGGCGTAAATATATTTAAAAAAACTTTAAGTGTTAAAAAAAAAAAAAAAATTGATGAAAAGTAAGGAACCCAAAACGAATTGCGCCAATTTTTCAGCGAATTAAAAATGACTAGGTAATAAGTTTCATCACACTTTTGGCAGAGTTGGTTTTTTTCCAATATTTATTGAAATTTTGTCCATTTATTAGTTTAACTATTTTTTCATTTATTTAAACTGACTTGAGAAATGAGTAAATTCCATTGAAATTTTTGTATACCTAATATTTGTATTTTTCAATTTTACCTTTATTTGGTTACCATGGTAACCATTTTCCATGCGCATAAGCATTTTTTATGGGATTGTATTCGTTGCACAAGGTTACCTGCTATTTGCGATGCGGTTTGAAATTAGGGGGGCTTTAAATCTAAAAAAAGAAAAGAAAAATGATTTTTGGTAGCATTTTTTAAACAAAAAGGCAGAAAGTAAGGAATTAATTTATTTCTGAATAATTCCTTAAAAAAAAAATACTGGCAAATTTATAAATTGAACTCGTTAATTTTTTGTCTAGTTTTTTCTTTTCATTCCCAACTTTATTTGCTCAATTTATTGCTCGTATTTTTTTAAATTTTACTCACATTCTACGATTTTTTTAAACGTTACTGATTGGAACGGTAACATTTAATTAAATTGTTTTTTTTTTTTTTCTGAAGAAAACCCTTAACATCTGACGAGTAATTTCATTACAAAATTAAAACACACGGAGGATTTATCCTTCACAAAGAAAAAAAGTCGAACAATACGATGAAAATTACGGAAAGGCGAACACAAAAGATATATCTAAATTTTCAATAAATGCTTTCTGTAGCGCGCACGTAGCGCCGACCAAGATATTTTATAATTCAGAAAAACTGCGCGTCGGAAGCAAAATCCATATCTCACTCGGTGGAACGGGAGAGGTGGGGGTGGCGGGGGGAGAGCCTCCCCTCGCTATTATAACTCGCGAAGCGAAAAAGTAAATTTTAAGAAACCCTCGCCCTCGCTTTATAGTCGACCAAGTTTATCGTGGATCCGTGCCCCGGCCTTCCACGATCCGAAACCAACCGACTCGCTCCAATTAAATAGGCAATTTATTTTTTATGCGTATTTTCCCTTTTTTAATCAAACCGCCATATAATTAAAAAATACCCCCGCAGATCGAATTTTAATGCCCCCCCCCCTCCTCAATCTTTTTCTATTGTTTGTTAACGACGAGTCTTTTATTTCCGAGTTTGTCATCTTAAATTATTTTTGGGCAAAATTTTAAATGTTGCGGGTCGGGCCCCTCTCAGTCATTGATCCGAGGAGTAAAGCGTCACTAAAATAAATGTTGTTGTGATTGAGTGGGCCGCGTTTTAACTACATTTTAATCAGGCTCAATCTAAGACACAACCGCGATACAAATTTATACAAGAGTTTGTTACATCGGGCTCGCCTCGATTGCGGCCGGCCTGGTGCGTTTCGGAACGCGGGCGCATTCCCGTTCACGATCAAGACCGCGCTGACCGATTCTCGAGAATGTTCGGTTTAATGTATTGACAAGTATGTTATCTCCTGTATACGATTCTAATGGCGTCCTTTATTTATTTCGGAACGTGTGGAGCATTTTTAATGCGATGCCGTTACGAACTTTATGGATTTTAAACGCTCGGTAATAGGGTTCGTCGATAAACTCGTTCGAATGCATACGTAATGATCGTTTATTAAAAGCGTTTCGAGGACGTGATTGACTCGTTATGATGGTTGGTCGCCTTCCTTACGGCTTCGACTATTAATTGTTCGTATGTATGATAATTGCACGGCTATTATTTCCATTATGCCGGGTTTTTATCGCTTAAGGAATATGCATTTTATGGATAAGTGTAATTTATGTTCCGGTTCTTGAAATTTACGTTCGAGTTCTTGAAATTATTTTACAAAAAGAAGAAACGATTGAAGTGCTTGATGTGGAATTCATGACTTGCACATGAAGGAAATCAAGAACAGGTTTAAAAATAATTCAAAGAAATGTTGCAAATAAGTTTACTTGATGGATGGGGGTTAAAAATATTAATACTTGGTAGAAATCTTGTACTGGGGGAGATCGGGTTACTGGGGGAGCGATCGGGTTACTGGGGGAGCGATAGAATTATTGGGGGAGCGATAGTTATTATTGGGGGCGCGATCAGGTTACTGGAGCAAGTTTTGGAATAGGTTTTTTTTATAAAAAGAAACCCAAACTATTAGATTATATTTTTTCTGATCTCCAAATAAATAAGTTTTCTCCCGTATCTCATTTTATATAGTCAATTTTTGAATATTTGGATAATTACAATTTTGTAATGACACCAAGATTTCCACATGAAAATAAGTTAGCCTTTTTTACTGTCAACTTGTTCAAATCCTATTCCTAGATCCCTAGTGTACCTAAATGAAGTCAAATTTCGTATAATTTCTTTGTTCAAACTAAGGCTTGAACCCCGGAGCTGGTTAACAGTCCTAATTAAAGTATTTTCGTTGTTATGTTCGCTTAGATTAATTATATTGAGAAATGTACTGTGCGATTATGTTATTCCTTTAAATTTTGTATTGATTTTGATAATTTTTCTTTCCAGGGGGACCCGGAGGATTGCTTCTAGAAACGGTCGGGGGACATTCTTTCCTGCCGCTACCAACTCCGATTCTCGAGCAGGTGGCGGCAGGAAATTCCGACGCCGGGGTCACCACGTTGAGGTTGCCGGAACTGGGCTGTCGGTCCGCCGAACTGCCCGCTCGCGAAGTCGACATCGAAGTGTGCTTCGTGTGTAAAAAATGCCGTGTCGCGTTTCCGGGCGAATCGCCTCTTCTCATCCACCAGCGGCAGTGTTTCGGCGGCAATTTGGAAAACAGGGGCGCGTTTCGTATCGTGCAGGTCGGTTACGATTGTAAAATATGCGACGGCGAACGGTACAAGTCGCTGCAGGAGTTCAGAAAGCACTGCGACGACGAAATCCACTCGAAGTACATAAAGATTTCTTCGCTTCCGCCGCCGTCGGAATCGCCGCTGAGTCACGAAATGGAGGACGTCGTCAATCAGATAACGTTGCTCGCGGCTCGAGCGGCTCAGGAATCGGTTCCCGAGCGCGTTCTAGATAACAATTCGAATAATTTTTGCCAACCTTCGGAGCCTAAACGTCGATTTTTGACGTCGGCGGAGGTGTCTCAGCAACCTTTGACCAGTGCCGGTCATTAAAATCGGATATGACGCATCACACACAATATAGACAATATGGTCGGAGTCGATCGTCTGCGAAGCCGCTCAAGCAATTTTGTGTCTCTCTCTTTTCATTAATAATCAAGTATGCAGTTCCTACCGCAGACGGTCGGGTCCGATTCGCGATGGAACTCGAACTCAATCAAGCAAGTAGTTTTTGGATTTTTTGAACAATGAATCTAGAACTCCAACTAACAATTTAAATTAAAAAAAAAAAAATAAAAGCAATGAATAGTTATATATTTACAGCTGATCTATATTTTTAAACGTTATATATCGTAGATGTGTGTCAGTGTAGTTTGTGTATAGTCGAGTAGGTCCGATGATTCCTATCGCAACGTATAGTTACTATGACACTTGGAGGGAGGGATAGAGGTGTACATAGCTAGGGTAGCGCCAGAGTTCCTCATTTCTACAAAACTGCGACTACAATGTTCCTAATCGAGATGTAGATACTGCATGCGGTCTCCGGAGGGTCCAACCGCCGTCGGTCCGGGCCCAGTAAAACAAGTTCCTATCGCCTCGCGCTCCTGTTCCTCAGACGAATCGCACGGGGCGCGGGCGCTTTTTTATTCATTATTAATTATTACAAAACTTTTATTACTATTATTATGACACATTATTAAAGTTGATAAGGCAAATGCTGTATTTATCATATATATAAAAATATATGTATATGTATATCATCAGCTGGTTTAAAGTAAAACACGGCTCGCTTCACCCGTCATCCACTTTCAAAAGCCAGCGAAAAAAAAATGAAAATTGGTTCCTACTAATTACTAATAATCGATACGGTGTTTAAGTAATATAGTTATGTTTTAAACGTTGGTTTTCACACCGGCATTGTACGTATATATAGTAGTAGAAAATATATTTAAAAATTTTAAATATATTCTAGGTTTACGTATCCAAAATAACTCAAAACTGGGAAATACTTCGGTATGACCTGCCTCGCATATTAGTGAGTTTATTTGGAACTAAGTGTGATTGTTGATAAAGCGTGAATCCACGTATCGGCCCCATCGGTGCGGCTAAACATATCCATCTTACGGAACATCTCAAAAGTACGTGCGATCATCGTTCGTACTTTCCCATTCTTCGCTCCGTCTAACCGCTACCGGATGCGACAATACTGGCATTCACGCACTTAGCTAAGTGAATGTGACCCGTGGGGCCTTGCGCCGCCACTCCTGACGTATTACACGATTATTATTACTATTCATATATTATATTATTATTATGATTATTATCGCTCTATGGCAGTCAGTGTGTATTTATTGAATATTTGTTTAGTACTGCTGGACTCGTGCGTCCGAAACGTGGTTCCTAATATATTTCATATCGCAATCTATTTAAAAAAAAAGAAAATGTGAAGCAGGAAAAAATGTTATCGAGAATTTTATACGTTTTACTTTCATTATACGGCATGTTTTATAAATCGTTATCTACGTAAATAGACCCTGTGAATCCCGCTCGCCCCAAATCTCGCCATTTCTCTCATGCATATCGCTCATCTGTTCTTCCATTTACAAAGATGCATATCCTACTAACATTCCAACTAACACAGCTTTGCATGTATGGTTATTTTTTCAAATTTTTGAATTTGCGTTACTGGTCCCGCACACAACACAACACACACACACACAAGACCGTTTTATTTGGACCCCCGACGTTTGGTTTTTGTTATTTATTATTTCGATTCTGCGTGCAGTTATCTTACGTTTATTTTTAGCGACGGTTCATTGCGTCAAATTGTTAATATTTTTTTTTTAATTATTCGAATATGACAGTGTACAAAGCCAGTATAAAGAACGACCGTGTCGTCGGATTTTGGTTGCATCTTTGTAAATATTCGTGCAGGCATTAGTTATAAGTGTTGAAAAGTTTGTATAAAATTAATTTAAGATTAGCATTTACGTTTAGCCTTTATTGAGGTTACGCGGGAGCGTAAGACTTGAAACAGTGATTTAGGAATAAGTTTTTGCATATATCCGATATAATTTATTTTTCCCCTTTTTGTGATTGTACATATAATTTTAAGTTGCGTAACTTAATGATTGCGTGTGTATGAGAGACTTGCTGTTAAATAAAATAAAACGGTCGGACGCGCAATTTTCTGCGCGTTCCCCGTTCGCTACGCTGCGTTCAGAAATTGTAATGCATTTGTTTCTATTGTTGGACATATTTTTTAAATTTATTTCGCATCTTAAATTTCATTTACGAAGATAATTTGTTTTGGTTTTTTTTTTTTTTAGTCTGTGCGTATTGTTTTGCACGATCGTTTTCGTCCGAAAATGTCTCAACAATAAACGAATGTTCCGTTCCGTTATTTACACAAATTGAAATAATGAATATTAATAATAATAATTAATAGGTAAATGTTTGTATCCTACGGCTTGTGCCGCCTCTCAATTTGTGAGTGTATATGAAAGTCAAATAAACTACATAGTTTATCATAAAAAGGTCTTTTATTTTAAAGGGTATCTACCTAACCCACCCGAACCCAATTAGAATAAAAATAACAGAAATTACAATCAAAAAAAATCTAAAAGTTAAAAATGATTTTAAAAGCGTTTAAAAAAAATAGTGTTTTCTAAATACATTTAAGGTAAATCAGTTCCAGAAGTCATATCTAAAACAATTTGATTATATTCTAAAGCAACGGTGGGCAACCCCCGGCCCGCGAAAAGTTTCTATCCGGCCCGCGGGATCTTTAGAAGAAATTATAAATAAATATTTTTCATTGTAATTCTTCTAGTTTGAATTGAATATAAACGCACACAGCAACATGTATGTTCATAATTTAGTACTAACTTTAAAACTTTTTTTTATTTATTTCATATTTGTAGACTAAAAAATTATAGGTCGCAAGACGGTGACAATTAACTACGGCCCGCAGAAAACGTAAAATTTATTCTGTCCCATGTTATAAAATAGGTTGCCCGCCCCTGATCTTAACGTTTGAAAACTCTGATTAATTGGATATTGGACGATAACTACCGATGTATTACTTTTTTGACAACGGGAACTACTTTTGCTACGGTTGCAAACACTCCCGGATTTTGCACGGACTTTCCAGGATTTTGTCCGGAATTCGCCGGACTTTGCCAGGAGTTTCCCCGGATTTTGTCCGGAGTTTTCCCAGATTTTACCCGGAGTTCCCCGGACTTTGCCCGAAGTTTCCCCGCAATTTGCCCGGTGTTTCCCCAGATTTTCCCATATACTTCCCGGAGTTTTCCGGATTTTTCCCGGAGTTTTACGGATTTACCCGGATTATTCGGGATTGCCTGGATTTATTCTGGTCCATATTATAAAAAAGTTGCCCACCCCTGTTCTAAAAGCATGTACTAAAAAAATGGAGCACGAGTATTCAAAAAATATTCTAAAAGAAATCATTCTAAAAGTAATGTTAAAAAAATTCCAAAAGTAGTAAATTAGTGTGGAAAGTCTGCGCTATATTCTAAAAGATTTCGAAAAGTACGATTAAAAAAAATATCTAAAAAAACTATACTTAAAAATAAAGTTACTTAATGCAAAAAAATATCAATGTAAATGAATACGGAAGGCGTTTGAAAAAATTCTCAAAGAATTCACAAAGTATCCACGGAATCCAGCTCGACACAAAATGTACGAAGAAGCCTTGGTCTTGGACGTTCTATATAATCAAAGCCAATGTAAACTCATCCAACCTAATCTAATCAAATCCAACCGAAGAAATTCGTGAAAAAACTTGAAATTATCCTTTTTGTACATCTTTGGTCATTGTTCGGATCACTCAATATATCTGTGGTTTCGTTTAAATCGAAAATAAGTGCTTCTAATCTTCCGTTTTTTCCCTACATTCGATTGTTTTCCCATCTAAGGCATGGCTTCGCTTGATGAAGGTGGTAAGTAAATTAGAATTGTATTCATTAATAAAGTGGATTTTCTGATTTTTATTTTATTTAATTTTTATTGCTTCTATTGTTTTTATATTCACTAACACTCCAAGGTTGATTTCACATTGAAATTTTTTTTTTCTCGTCCAATCGATCGTAGTTGATTTAAAACAAAACACAACGCGAATTAATCTGAAATCATATTACATATCGTACCCACTTCCTTTAAATACAAACTATTGCTACCGTACGTATATTTTCCTATAATCGAACCCCAAATTTATATATACGCTAGGTGCGGATCAAATACGGACGAGGCCATGTCGTCATTGGACGCGACGCGCCGCATTCCGTCTCGAAAAACGAAGTGGTCCGCAGCGCGGGGTTAAAAATCCTCCTGATGAAAAATAAACACGGCTTTCGTTTTTCTGGCGCGGCTTACTCCGGCGACGACGACGTCGAGTACTCGAAATGGCCTTTTAAGAATTAAGAAGCTCCGCTCTTTGCGGCCGTAATTGCTTTAATTATCGAGCTGAGATTCTCGGAATTACGATGTCGGTTTGTTAATTTGAATTGTTAATTCTTCGAGTGTTGTTTTAAAATTAAGTTTAATTAGCGGTTAAGTCGTTCGTAATGCGACGTTTGATACGTTCTGGATGGGTGACGTAGCGTCTTAATTCCCAAGAAAATGCACAAAAAGAGAAATATTATTAAGACTATTTAACCCAATTAAATGTTTAATAAAGAAATCAATTTTATAATTTATTCTAACTAAAGACAGTTTAATGATGCAAAGATGCTGATACAGAGATATGTAGGGCTTTACATCATTGTATATGGCGTTGAACTTCTTCACAAAAATTTGAAGATGTTAAAAATGGGACGATAGTTTAATAAGTTGGGCGAATCTTCTTTTTAAGTACTGGCACACTCAGATTTTCATCTATCGGGAAACACATCCGTTTTAATAACAAGGTTCATTATTATATGCAACGGCTTTACAAGAACATGTCGAGAATCTTGAATGATCAAACCCACCCAATATTAGAATCCTCATCTTCAAATAAATTACAAAATTTAAGGCGAGTGTTATTTTCACAATTTCGAGATTTTCGTGAAAATTAAACTTGACATAAATTTAGCATACTTTTTTCTTTCACTCCATTATCGATGACAATAAGAACGGTCGGGTGCGACATCCGGAACACGGGCCTACACATCGCCCGTATCAATATTCCGTAATATGGGATCTTGTATAACGACATCGATTGAGTCTATCGCCGCTCCTCCGAGACTCTTTTCAATTTTCAATATTTCCCTACGAGCTCTTGATGTTTTATTCATTGCACTCAGCGCCATCTTGAGAGACTCAATCAGAAAATCTCATTGGAATGCATGTATATACAGTCGCATCCGGCCACACGTCTAAGCCCGCTCCTGCTGCTCCTGGTGTTCTTGCCTGGTTTGCGTGTATCGATTTTAGTGATGCTTTTTTTCGTGATGCGATGGATACGTTCAAATTTTAATTTAAATATCACACACGTGTCGATTTATACCGGCTTGGTCTTGAAGACTTCGGACTGTAGTTTGTGATTTATTCACGTGCGCCGTTAATGTTTTACATTTATTTTCTGTGCGTACGCAACGAGAAAAACTAATTCGAATATTCAAATACGGTTTTTAGTTGATCTTCTTTAATTACCTCGTTCGCTTTTAACGTTGATTTATGTCTAATTACCATTCGCGAGAGTTATGACTCTTGAGGTTAAGAGACCGACGTCGTTGGATATTGCTTTACGTTTTACTATTCCTTTGTGTTTAATCATTTGTTTTTATGATAATGTGTTTGTTTTATCGCTGGTTTAAAAATTTGACGAATTCATTGTTGGAATGTTGGTAATTTTGATGACCATTCTGATAACGCAACGAAACCAATTAAAAAAAAAATACAACCCAACAATAATCAGTTGAATCCATTAAATCAACTCTCTATTCAATCATAATGAAGCTAACCAACTCCAACCAAAATATCCAATCCAACCTTAACCAATTTAGTGGAAAATAACTACGAGTGGAGGTAAAAATCGATAAGAACAACAATCCCTAAATATTGTCCAATTGACATTAATAATTTATTTATTAAAGAATATCTGCATTATGAACAACACATGTTGTTGAAAAGAAGTTCATTATAGAATTACTTAATGGGTGATCTATACAAATGACATTTGATGATGTTGGTATTGTATCAACAAAAGTCATCGAATTCAAAATTAAAACAACATATTACTGACAACTTTGAACCCAAGAGAAATAAATTTCCCGGCATTATGAAAAATTTTTCGTTTTCCACTTATCCGTATATTTACAAATACAAAGTTTATGTTTACAAAGTAATCCGTGGGGCCCCATCAACAAAAAAAAAAATACTTTCAAATTAATCAACATTTTCCGTTTTTCATTTTCTTGCCAGTGCTGTTCTTCGCAAGCGCGGCGATATTTCTCTCCCAGTTCATTTTATTAATAAATTTATAAGAAAGAGAATCTCATAACAACATCAATTTCGCACGGGAATATTTCAACATTAGCGCTCCGTCCGCACAGACGATTTTCCCGGATCGCGTGGCGCGTTTCCGGATTAGAAATCTGCTGGCTCGCTGTAACGCCGACTAATGGTAAAATACTACCCCGACCCGCTATAGATACATATGTGTGTAGTGGCCCAGGTGCGCCCTGCTGGCGGTCAACAGTCAAGCGGAACGTTCAACCTCCAACTGGGAGAGCAGCTCGCGTTAGCACGTTCTGTTGAGGGGAGGGGGGGGACAATTAGAAATAATGAAGATTACGGCGGGCCTTAACATGATCTACAATCACACACTATCTGTTGATATCGCTTTGTAAAAAATTGTTGCAAACTTGATACAAATAAAGTAATATAATTTCATTGAAAATTTTTAATTGGCGCATTGAAAGGCATTTTAATTTCCGAGAACTTTTGGTTTATTAAACACTTATTTATTCATTTTTACAAATAATATTTTAAACTTCTTTCAAAGTTGAGACAATGGTATTTTTTTATGAATGCACGATTTTAATTTTGGAATATTACCATCTGCTGTTACGGCCTTTCGCCGCTGGATGGAGTCCATACATCGGACGTAAATAACAACTGTCAAAATTGACACTAACTGACGAGCATTGACCGCTCACAGAACCGGACTGACGACGGGTAATAACTCAGAAACTACGTGTTCGAAGATATAACAAAGATACTCTTGATTCTTTGCGCTCAAAACAAATTTCAACAGATCGATAAAACGAATAATTAATAAATTATTAACGACGGCGTTGTTCGGAAACTTTTGATTTCATTTGTAGCAGACGGCATTTTTTTCTTTCTAGCGAACGCTAACAAGACGAATTTAATATAATTATGAAGACCGTAGACGATTAAACAGTCATTAAATAATTATATAACAAATTATGTAGTAATATACAAGAGGAGATGTTGAGGTTAAAGTCGTGCCGTATATGGAACGAAAATGGGGTTAACAATTACGAAACGAAGCGTCCCCTCGGTAAATAAACCAAATTTAATAGATCAATTTTCCGATGGCCAATTATCTTTCCGGTACCGGCAAACAACGTGCAATTAGAACAGTTGTGCCACAGCCGGTCATCACGCAGGGAATTAAAAATTAATCAGGACGGCTCGCAATTAACGACAAAGTGAAAACAAAGTTGGCGCTTTTTGCTCCTCCTCGCGCCGACCGGAGGGTCTCAAATTACAAGACGGGCGCAACCTTGTAATAATTACTTTGTCACTGTGGCCGACCCGAACGAGCGGCGGCGAAAAAACGAACGCCGGACTTTTAAACGGAGGACGGGTCCGCCGCGTCTTTACGATTTTTTAAATGGTCGTCGTCGGGCGACGCGTACCCCGCGTCACGGTCCGTTTCGCTTCGTTTAATTGAATATTAAAAAAGATGTTAATTTCACTTCGTCTTCAAAGCGGACAATTTGTTCGATGCCGTGATACTACGATATTTTAAAACGCAGGATGTTGGATATAGATAATAATCGCGTAATTTATACGCGCCTTGCTTAAGTGTTTAACTCTGTATAATTTACTCGGGCAATTAAATTTGTCCGACAAGGGAATTTAATT
>JAFFZR010028660.1:0-11344 GCA_018397195.1 Lethrus apterus | reverse complement strand
TATTGTATTTGTAAGCCTTTTACAACCGTTTGGACACTTCACGGATTAATGCGGCTTTAAACATTATGATAGGTAATAAAGTACATATCCTAAAACTACACAAAAATGAAATACACGATTGCCAAGACGTGATTTTCCAAGAGTAATAAACATTACATCGATATAAATTGAAATGGAAAAAATTGAACATACAGATAATTCAAATTACAAATAAAAATACACACGAATAACAAACGAACAATAAAAGAACAAAAATATAAAGTTATAAACAAAGGATAATAAAATGTCTTTAACACACGGCTTGCGTAAACAGAAGTTGGAAAATTTTCGTCTGATTCGCAGGTAGACGGATTTAAATTATAAAATCCTAACCTGTTTACTTTTAAACCCTAAGCGACCGCGCGTTTCATGTGCATTTGAATTTAAAAATATGTATTGCGAATTCGGAGAGAAAACGTTCGTCTGGTCGGTTCGTCGTAATGGTCTTAGATTACCCTCGGCCTGTTTTACGTCCCATTATTGTAATATGGGAATCTCTTCGGGGCATTGTTTGGGATTTCACACCCTAACCTGTTTTGTTACCTCTCGGTGCACACACACATATGGAACTAGTTGGGGAATTTATTTATACCACTATTTTCTATGAGTATGGGTTCGGTTTGATGTATTATTATTACTTATTAGTGTTACAAATTTAAAATTACGATTATTTTTCGACTTTGTAATTATGCCAACTACTCTATAGGAGCTTGAGCATTGTATTCATCTCCGGTTTCCGTCTTTAGTACTTGTCAGTGTAGATTTTGTGAGCGATGCCCGGTGCAATTCAGATGTTATCTTCTCTTGTAGTGTCAATAGTACGGCATAATATAATATCTCACAAATCAATCTGTACGGCGATATTCAGGAGAAAGAAACTTCAATCCTAGACACTCAGTTCCACAGAATTTTGCAACATCGAGTTTTGAGTTGGAGCGGGCCGAATCGGAACTTGGAGTCGATTTTTTTTGTATTGACGTGACGTAATGTAATTCGAAATTGGGTTGGATCGGACTTGCAAAAGAACTCAACTATGCAAAGACAAAAATAATATTATTACACATTAATTAGATTCTGGTTCAAATACAATGAAGTTCCCATTTAATTCGTACTTACTAATTCCTACTTAATTTAACCATTTACTTGTTATTTTAACAGAGAGATTATCTGAAAAATAACTATCTATACAGTGTGTTTCTGATAAAAGTAAACAGCTCGAATATCTCGTCAAATACTGTTTTTTTTTACCGATAATAATTAATCTCATGTTAATGTGGACGAATGATATTTTAAAATCAAGTTCACATGCACCAATCACAACAATCATTAACTGAAAAGATATTGCATGGTACTTTTCTTGCCGCTGTCATTTTGACAGATACACTATTATAATTCATTCGGTTAATTCTCGAACCGAAGATAATTCGTACTCAACTCTTGTCTGGCAAGATTTTTATTTTTTATTCGCAGTGATTGCTAAAGGCAATTAAACTCGACCAAATTCATGAGAAAAGTCTTCGTTTTAGTCCAGTCATTATATACGTTTGAATTAGAAAATGAACCTAGCAAGCCAATTTACGTCGCCACTGGTTGGGATAGAAAGGTATAATTTATGCCAAAAGATGGGGATTTAAAAATAAAAATTGAACCGTCCAAGGAAAATTGCCAACAAGCAGGGATAAAAATTTAACAAATTTTATTCCTTACTTTATACTCGCATTATATCTACACAATCGCGCGAGCGGAAAGATCGCACGGACTTGCCGACTTGTCGAGTTCTAGCGGCGCGCTAAGATGGAGGGAAAACAAAAATATCGAATTGTAGGTACGAGCCTGCTCTACAAGTTTGACAATAAACATTTTTTCGATATGCGTGACGATAAAGAAGAAAAAAAAAATGAAAACCGAGTTCGTACCCCAAATGTTGTCCTATTTTCGCCGATATCTCCAGAACGCACGATGTTAGGTGAAAAAGTCATATGACACAAATTGTAGAGAATAAAAAAAGGAACAAAAAGTAACCACACAACCTTCCTGTAGACCGACGAGGAGCCGAGTTACAACGGAAAGAAAAAACCACCCTTATTTTCAAAATGGCAGAAAATGCACACAAGGGTTTCGGTCGAAAACTTCAAATTAGGCACTCCTGACCCTCCCCAACAACATATAAAATTGGCTTGCTAGGTTCATTTTCTAATTCACGGCCTATTTTCGGACAGAATGACTGGACTAAATTGCCGAGACACGTCAAAAAACAATGGCAGGAAGACATCTTTTGACGTAAATGTCAAAAATAGCACAAGCAACATGGCTTTTAGTCCAGTAAAGTTAGACTTTGACCCGGCACTTTTGACACTGTCTGGGTTTTTTTCATAGTTTGATTAGTGATCGAATGAGGAGCTTAAAACTCAATTTGCGCATGCGCACGGTCAACCAATTCGCTGCAATATAAAAAAATTTAATTTTTTATATTTTGGTGGATTGGTCACGTTCTATTCGTCACAAAAGGTCAAAACTGGGCTATTTCGATTCGTTACCTACCGTTTTACCTTTAAGGTTTGTTTCGGTATAATTTTGCGTATCTTGCACGGGAAAAAAGTTATAGGCGCGTAAAGTTGAAAAAATAATTTTTTTTCACTTTTTCAAAAAGATAACTTTAAATTGACTCATTCTAGGCCAAAAACACCTCAAATAAACCTTGTAGAGGAGGATCAGGCGCGTATTTAAAAAAAAAATCACCTCGATACGATGACTGGACACTCGGCAATTCACGCTGAAATTTGCGCGTGCATTTGCAGCGCACATATTCAAGTTGTTTCGCCGGTCGCAAAGCGCTCGTTAGCGCTCTGCGCCTCTATCTTTTTCACGTCGTTTTCCGCTTTTATCTCAACATGCTATGATAATTCATCAATAGTGAATAATTCTCGATTAGTTTTAAGCTATATTATGATTAGAATCAAACTTTTTACAGTGTATTACGGCGTTTTTTGCGGATTTTGGGTACAAATAATGAAATAAAAGTTAGTTTAAAAAAATTTTTTTTTGATAAAATATCGACTCGTTTCCACATCACCCTGGAGGTAGAGTCAGGCGTTTTTTTACGTGGTTTCCCCAAGAGGCCCAATCCACAGTCAATGTCAATTTATATTTTCTTTTTTTTTCGTGTTCCTTCCATTTCGTCGTCACTGTCGCTTTCTACTTCGTCCTTATCTTCTTCATCTTCGCTCCCGTCATAACTGCAGATTTCCTGCGTTGTTTTTTTTGTCCGTTTTCTAGATTTTTCCGTCTTTCCGGGTATTTCCACCATCGTCGGTAGTTCATCTGAATCGTCGTCTGAGAATTAGTCAAACACTTTCTTGTTGGTACATGTCTCGCCGATTACGAGCTAAAAAGAACCAGTACGCGAAGTTTTATTGAACATGATTTCGTGTGGATGCAGGAAAAACTGTGGCGGATCGTGTGGGTGCAGAAAAGCGGGTTTACATTGTTCCGTTTTATGCAAATTTTGTTGCGGCGAGACTTGTACCAACAAGAAAGTGTTTGACGAATTCTCAGACGACGAGGACGACGATTCGGAAAAATCAAGAAAACGGACGAAAAAAAAAAACAACACAGGAAATCTGCAGTTATGACGGGAGCGAAGATGAAGAATATAAGCACGAAGTAGAAAGCGACAGTGACGACGAAATGGAAGGAAAACGAAAAAAAAAAGAAAATATAAATTGACATTGACTGTGGATTAGGCCTCTTGGGGAAACCACGTAAAAAAAATGCCTGACTCTACCTCAAGGGTGATGTGGAAACGAGTAGATTTTTTTAACAAAAAAAAATTTAGAACTAACTTTTATTTCATTATTTGTACCCAAAATCCGCACAAAACGCCGTAATACACTGTAAAAAGTTTGATTAGAAAAAAATTTCGACACGTTCGCGCATTTCTCGGTATATCGGAAAAATGATCTATACAATTTCGTTTCGCCAAAGAACGTTTTATCTATCGATAAAGGCTTTAGGGACGTGGCATTTTCCTTTGCCGTGTTATGATGCCAAAAGTACCAGATCAACGTCACCAAATAAAACCCAAAATTTTAGCGTTATCGTTCAAGTGGGAAGCGATCTGTCAACTTCGATGGAAAGATTTTTGCACGCTCTAACGAAAATATCCTATGCAAACTTTTCGAAAAACGTACCGTTTCCGAACTATCGTAGAAATTTCTTTTTCCATATTGAATGAAAACGCGCGATTCAAAGTGAAATGAAATAGGTATAGTTATCGCGTTGTCTAGAGAAGGATGGGTGGAAAGGGCATCATAATTATCTGTCACCTTTCTGTCAAAAAGTTGACTTTTCGTAGCGACATCCCGACGCGACGCAACCAAACCGTCCCGTCTTTCGAAAATAAGCGTCTTCGGTCTCCGTGCTTTACATTTCGAAAATGTATTTTCGCGCCGCAATATACGTTTACTTTGACCGTGTAAATGTCAAAAATCTCTCTTTTCGTTCGCATTTCGCGACAATTACGGAGCCTCTTGCGGTCATGTTTTTGAACAAACATTTTATTAAGACGGCCATTTTCCGGGACGCATGCGATTGCATTGCGATTGAAGAAGCAAACGCATTTTTTTGCCGAAATCGGGATAATCGAGACGAGAAAATAAATTGACAATTTCAATGTTCGCTTCAAATGCATTTTCTCATTTTCCAGCAAATTTATCAACTTTATAAAATGACAGGACAACGACTGTCGGGTCAGCTAGTAGCCAATAAAATCCTCGTTTATAATTCAGTTTTGGTGTATACCGTGCGAACGTTGCCGTTGGCTGTGGAACGATCCAAATAAAAAATTCCCCGATCGTCTGCTGCCAAAATCCTACGATAAGTCAACCTTATTTTTTGAACGCGCATCTTTTCTGATAGTTGTCAATTTTTGTACCCCACGCCTTTGCGTTATGAGGTCGTCGCCATTTTTTTTTTTTTTTTTAATGGCAACCAACACTTTTCTCTGGAATCTGATTCTCCTTGAAATTCTACAGCATACAGCAATATGCGCATCGGTGATGTTCATTTGATTAGTTAGATTTATGTAAAATTGAAAACAAAAAATAGAGACAGCTGGAATTTTCACTTTATTTGAAACAGATGAATAACAATTTGACAGTTTGCTGAAAAGCCATTTCGGCAGTGCTTAATTGTTGTTTATTGCCACCGATCTAGTGAAAAATGATTCGTTACTTAACAGAAGTGGAAAGAATTGAATTTGATTATGAGGGAATACGGGGACAGGCAGCGTACACACGAAGAAGTGTTTTATTTAATATTAAATTTCCCAATCAGGATCCCATAGTGCGCTCCATAGTAAGCAAAATTGAAAGACATTTCCTTAAAGGGGGCATAGTAGGGGCGATTTACGACACCACCAATATGTGTCTGAAAAAGTACAATTGAATAAGTTGTTGGAATTGAAAGATAATCCGCATAAAACTACACGAGCGTTGGCTGCTGATCATGAAAACAATCAATCTTCTGTTGCGAAGTATTTAAAAAAACATCAATGGCATCCGTACAAAGTGACTTTAGTTCATGAATTGAACGAAGGCGATGCTGATAGCAGGATTGAATTTTGTGATAACATGATGGAGCGATGCTGATGCTGATTTTGTCAACCGTATTATCTTTTCTGATGAAGCTACATTTTATCTTAACGGAACGATTAATAACAGAATTGTCGGTAATGGGCTCCCCAGAATCCACACTGGATGATGGAGGCCCGTACCCAATATCCAGAAAAGCTGAATGTTTGGGCTGGCATTCTTGGGAACAAAATTTTAGGACCTTATTTTATTGAACGAACGCTAACTGCTCTAGCCTTGCTGTACCCAAATCACGATGACCCCGGTGATCCCAATAATGCTTTGTTTTATCAGCATGATGGAGCACCCGCTCATTACCGCGTTACTGTTCGCGATTACTTAAACACATTTTTCCTGGGTACTGGATTGGGTGCCGAGTGCCAATCGAATGACTGGCAAGATCCGGGCGATTGTCCCAGAGATGCAAGAATTTATGCCAAGAAGTAAATAAATCCCATTTTGAACACTGTTTCAAATAAATTGATAAAAATTGCACAGCTACCCCAATTTTTTGTTTTCAATTTAACATAAATCAGTGTCGCTAACTAATCAAATGAACATCACCCAACCGCTGTATAAAATTTCAATGAAAAATGACAACTATCAGAAAAGATGCGCGTTCAAAAAATAAGGTTAACGTGTCGGAGGATTTTGGCCGTAGATGATCGGGGAATTTTTTATTTGGAGCCTTCCACAACCAACGTTCGTAGGATATAATGAAATATTGAGTAGTAAATAACGAAATAATGAGATTGTATATAATACCTATTATAATTGAATGCGTTAATAATGTATATCATAATTAACTAAAATTTGTATAAATATGAGATGTATTATTTAATAGTCGTAGATAAATAAAATTATAAGCTCTTTGGACTTTCAAAATTTATGTGAAATAGTAGCCATAGATATATTAGATCTGGGAAAATTTATAAAATTGACAATACAGGCTGTTTTTGTGTGTGTTTGCGGGAGCAGCTTTTTACGTGTATTTTGTGTGTGTAAAGTGTTCTATGGCTTTGTTACTATCATCTCCTCACCGTAAGAGATAAAGCACTGTTAATTATGGCAACAGCGAAAGCTGACTCAAGAGGGTGCCGGACACACTAGGAAAAGGTCTTCACCAAGGCGCGAACCCTCGACCCAAAATTTTACGACGAATTTTAATTGCATTTTCTAGACTAATAATTGTATTTTCTAAACTAATTTTTGTGGTAAAATTTTGAAACTTATATAAAATTACCACCATGCGACGATAGTAACCACTAGATCATTGAGCACTTGCAGTTGGTTATGACGAGTAGAAGAAATCAAAAAATTTTAATAAAAGTTTTTTCGTTCAACCGTCAGTTTGTTTTGTGTTAGTTTGTATAAACTCAAAAGCTTTTTGTAATGGAAACTAATACAAACACCGAAATTACAGACATGGTCTTTATTTATGCAAAAGCAGCAGAAAATGCTTATGATGCGCAACACTGTCCCAAGAAATTTTCCTGGGCGCAGATTGCCGCACACCAAAACGTTTAGTGCACAATTGTGATTCGGAGAATGAAAGAATTGTTAATTCGGCGTGGTGAGGTGTGTATGAGAAACGGTTGAAGTCATTTTGAAAATCTGTTGTAGTTTTATGGGCTTCTAAATTAGATTGATTTTAATTTAGTCCGGGTGTTTTGCAGTTTGTTTTATTTATTTAAATTTTTATTTCATGTACATACGTTAAAGTTTTACAAATTCAACCTACTTTGTCACAAATTGTAATTTTTGCGTTTTTGCGTGTCGTGAGTCTCACAACTAATTGAGCAAGATGGAACAATAAGGCCTCTGAAGCTCTTTTTGAGGAAACCGATGAATACTAATTGAATAAATATTCTACTTTGGGACTGGAGAAAATGTGCGGGCAAATTTTTTTTACCCCACTGATTTCCCTCACGTTTCTATATCAAACAACATGAGTGGGCAACATTATTGCTTTCTCGTTCTGTATGCAAGTGAGAAACAACAAGTTTTGATAACCGAATTGAACAAAAGTAAATTAACTACACCCACCATTTGGACGTTTATTTCAAAATCACCGTATATAATAGCTGTAATGTTTTATCGTATGGTGGTAAGAAAAAAATAATTACAGGATATAGTTCTTGCGATAAGTTTAAGATACCAAGTAAGTGAGGCTAAAAGAGGAAATTACATGCCTAATGGATACAGTAAGTAGGGTGGTTATGTACGAAATGAGAGTGAGAAAGTATTCAGTTGTCAAGAAGTATCGTAGGAAAATGAATGAGGAGGATTCAGTCCTTCTCAGCGACAAAGTTGGGTGATCGCTAGTGGAGGTTAAACAAATAGCGAAAGAAGGAACAAACTTGGAAAAAGAAGTGATGGACAGGTAAACTGCGATGCTGGGACAGATGTGATATAAGATCGGCATTGCGCAGTACAATGAAATATAAAAAGAGATATGTATGTGTATTAACACTCAGAAATTATTGGAGGGTAAAGGAATGTGAAAAGTTCAACACATTTCTCATATATTTTATTACCTGCATATTTGTATCGTGCATTGAAAATGCACCTCCATCGAATCGGGAAATTTGAATGCCTGAAAATGAGCGTAAGAGAGGACTGAAGCACTGGCGCCAAAATTCTTGATCTTCGTGAAGCGCGACATTAGTTTCGACCTGGTTACACAACCCTGATTGTTAACCAGTTTGATTGGTGTTCGCTTTCCATCGTGTGCAAAACAGTCTCGAACGAGCATGTCGAACTTAGAATCGTCGTCTTTTATTGCTAGAACCATCGTCATCGTTTGTCCTATCTTCACTAAGCCGGAAACCTCCGACGCCCACGGACCTTTGCCTATCTGTATCTGCATCCAGCAACCGACATTGTCGCCAGCAAAGTCTGCTCTGATCACTTCGAGCATGTCTACAGGGAACGGCCTGAAAAATATGTAATCTAAGAATAAAGATTTCAAATATGAACTAAAAACCAGTTTAAGAATAATTTTGGTTGAGTGTTTAAATTTGATTCATAAAACTCAATATACTTCTGGTTGAAACTAATAAAAAACAGAGCACCCTTACCACAAATTTTATTAATAGTGTATTATCATTTAGACAGCAAAGTTGTCATCATGAGCGGAATACTACTATACCGTTACAAAGAAACAACTTATTTAAACCAATACTTAGCAAGTAAACAAGTTAACTGTTCAACGAATCGAAAAACCGCGCTTCCCAAACACCGCCACCATGCTAACCGTAAACAAGTTACCTGCCAATTACCTTATCCGAGGGTTAGCAACCTTCATTACGAAAACTAGCAAAGTTAAAGAATTGAAAATGAACAAATGCACTAGACGCCATAAAGTTTGAATGAAGCTAAATTATGAATAGGTCCATTATCTGTGTTCATAAGTTTAAGTCTATTTTGATAAATAAATATTCAAGCTCTCATACCCGGTTAGTTCTAAATGTTTAAATTTGACGAAATAAGAAAAATATAATATAAGAGTTAAGTAGATAAAAAATTGTATACCTGAAAGTTACTTGTTTCTCGTATTGGTCATGCCACGTGCAGCGCAATTTTCTCGCCTGATCCCACATTTCCTGAACTTGCTGATCGTATTGTATAACAATTATATTCTCGAAAAATGATCCAGATCCAGACTCTGTTCCATAACCATACATGCCGTTGACAGTATTACCCACAGTTCCGCATTCATGGACACCTATATCAAATTGTGCCGAAGTGCGACCTTTGCCCGCTTGTATGTGAACACAATTGACATTGTTGTAGTGTCCTTTACTGAAAACGATTCCAAAGAACGGTCTATTGAAAGAAATATACACACGCATCAGCTGGCGTTCGCATTTTACGTCCAGCGAAATGATTTTTGGCATGTCTGGAGCCGGTGCAGTCCAAATATCTCCGACTATGCCGTATCGGTCGGTAGCCTGTTGCTTAAGTGGCAATGGTGGCGGAGGGCCATCGTATGAGGATGAAGAAGACTGTTTGTGCTCTTGAGAGTATAATGGCTTTCCATGTGTTTGGTGACCGATTGAATTGTAAACTGGCAGTCCATCGATAGATTCTAACTGCTCGGATATACTTTCGACTCCGTCGACCAGGTCTCCTCTGTCAGTGTTGATATTACGTTGGTTCAGTTCATCAGTACTAGATATTGCTTCAACCACTTCAACTTTTTCACCGGTTGGTAAAATTGCTAGCTGCAAAAATAGATAACAATTAATCAGTTAAGAATAATAAAAATCATAAAATAAATAAATTTTGATCAAGACTGGAGAATATAAAGGTAATATTAGAAAGAGTAAATGAAACTGATTTGTATAAAACGATAGCATAAAGACATACACATAATTTGCCAGAAAAAATGTAACAATGTACCTAAAAGCAACATACAATCCAATTAATGTGTCTTGTATACACGACGCATACAGCAAACTTTAACATTAGTTGGCAATGGTTCTTAAATTTTTTGAAGTCATGAGCACATGTGATTAAAGAATAAAATAAAACACTAACATATATTTTTAGTGCATCCAGTACATCGTCCAAGGTTGCGTTCACTCCACACAATCGAAGTATGTAATGAAATATTATATGCGCCCCATTTTCCCAATGCCTTCGGGACACCGGTTAAGAACTATTGAGTTAATGACTGAGGACTGAGGTAATGCAGTAAATTTTTTTGTTACCATTGGGAACTGCAATCACGCATACCTTAGTATAACTAAATTTTTCCAAAAGGACATTTTTCCCAACACAAAAATCACATTTTCCATACTCCCCAGCCATAAAATATTTATTGGCAAGAATAATACAATCTACCGACTATCGACTTTCATCACGAATTATTTAAATTAAGTAAATAACTAAAATAAGGACACTTACCGCTTGAAATTAACTTAGATAACCCTTGTTTTCAATAATAAAATAACTTCTTACGAACTTACACATTCCAAAAATGTATCACTTGGTTTTCGCTTATTATCATCATTACTCTGCCTCTATCCTAAAAGGCAGGTTTACATAGTAACAAGAGAAACCTTTATAGGCATTAATATTTCACAATACATCCTATCTACAAATTCTTATACAAGTCCCCCTCTACCCTCCATTTTCTCCTTCATCTACCAAAGTACTTCTACTCCTTCTCCGGTTTGGCTCATGACAGACCCTCACTTTTCCTCCACCACGACTCGTCCTTCGGACCGTCCTTTTATCGAGGAGGGCAATCTGTTTCGTCCAGTTACCCAAGATCAAAAATTTTCGTTAAAAACTGAAAATTTACCGGAAAAAAGAAAGCACTTGTGTAATTTAATGTGAGAATTAACGTGATTAATATGATGATGTGAACCAATGATATTTTAAAACCAAGATCACTTGCACCAATCAGAACAATCTTATACTGAGAATTATCCACATGATGACGTGGACCAATGATATTTTAAAACCAAGATCACATGCACCAATCAGAACAATCTTATAGTGAAAAGATTCATGGTGCTTTTCTTGCTGCTACGTCATAGTTTTGCCATGACAACTTTAAAAATACATTAAATGTCATTTTGACAAATGTCAGTGTTATAATTCATTCGGATAATTCTCCAACCAAAGAGCATTCGTGCTCAACTTTTGTCTGGCAAGATTTTGAT
>JAFFZR010028659.1:0-11966 GCA_018397195.1 Lethrus apterus | reverse complement strand
TTCATACAAACCTTGCCCTGACAATTACAATTACGAACACAACAAAAAAATAATCAGCCAAATCGGTCGAGTCGTTCTCAAGTGATGTTCCGTCGGACATGTGGCAATTATAATACGGTCTCACTGACTCGACGATCATATATTTTTCTTGCGTTGCGCGTACGCCGACCGATATTTCGATGCCTTATTGGCTGCATTTTTCCAAAGACACCGAAATAATCTTTTCAACACACCACCGATAACACAATATTTCATATTCATATAATGAAATCACTTCGCCGTGCGTGAGCCGTCCGTGTCATGAGTGACAACTGACTTTAAAAATTTGACAATTTTCGAATCCGGGCTATCTGGATCGAATTTTTCTCGCTAGAATACCTAAAACTACGCTAAAAATTTCCGACTTTTTCCGTGGATTTTCCAAAAATTTTCTTTCATACAAACCTTGTCCTGACAATTACGAACACAACAAAAAAATATTAGCCAAATCCGTTGTACATTTTGCAATTGATTTTTATTATATAGAGAAAGATAGCTGAACCGACAGTCGTTGTCCTGTCATTTTATAAAGTTGATAAATTTGCTGGAAAATGCATTTGAAGCGAATATTGAAATTTTCAATTGATTTTCTCGTCTCGATTATCCCGATTTCGGCAAAAAAATGCGTTTGCTTCTTCAAACGCAATGCAATCGCATGCGTCCAGGAAAATGGTCGACTTATGAAAATGACGAATTGTGCGGCTCGGAAAAGGTCAAAAGTGCAAAGTCGGGCTGTATTTTCGTCCGTTTGTCCAAAAACATGACCGCAAGAGGCTCCGTAATTGTCGCGAAATGCGAAGGAAAAGAGAGATTTTTGACATTTACACGGTCAAAGTGTAAACGTTCATTGCGCGCGAAAATACATCTTCGAGCCATAAACTCTTTCAAAATGTAAAACACTGAGACCGAAGACGTTTATTTTCGAAAGACGGGACGGTTTGGTTGCGTCGGGATGTCGCTACGAAAAGTCAACTTTTTGACAGAAAGGTGACAGATAATTATGATGCCCATCCTTCTCTAGACAACGCGATAATTATACCTATAATACAGTGAGATCGAAAAAAAAAAATTAGGCAAAGTAAGCCATGAACAAAAATCGGCATGTCTTTACTTAAACCACTATTTATTTCTTAATGTCAAATTGACGTTTGTCAAAAATGTTCAATAGGAAAGTGCTCGTGAAATTCTTCATAACAGGCAACGTAAGAATATTGCCATTTAACGTTTCCTGTTTCATTTCCATTTCAAAAATAGAATTCTAAAGAAAAGCTTTGATTTGTTTGGACAACAACTAGGAAGATTTCTATCTGGATAACTTGTTTCATGGCTTACTTAATTGCGTTTCACTGTGATCACATTTTAATTGATTTTTACGGCTACGGTTCGTGCAAACTATGATTTTATTATATCGCTGTGTTCAGAAAAAAAAGTAGAATTCGAAAAAAAGAAAAAAAAGATATGTTGCCATTTAAAAAAAAAAGTTGACAATCGTTGTTCAGAGGCGCTTCAAAATAAAACATATTATTTACTGCCAGTTTATAGCGGGCTTTGAACAATTCAATGGGGTTTTTGAATTTTGAAAATCGGATGACTAATAACGATACTACAGCTCTGTCCGTTTTTTATGCACCTCCCTGTATGTGTATCAGTCAATTTATTATAGTAGGTATATAAAATTCTGTGTTTAGTATGTTGCATACCTATTGGTAGTCCCGTCTTTATCCTATAGGCACATGGAGCACAAGCCCAGGGCCCCGAAATGCAGAAACCGATGCCTATATATTTTTAATTCAAATTTTATAAAAACATTGGTTTCTTAGTTCAACCAAAATTAACAAAACAGAAGCGAAACCATGTCACCTAGCGGTCACCTATGTTAACGCTAGTGTATGTAGGGACGGTTCGAGTGCCCACTCGAATGTTCGTTGGTGGAATTATAGTGGTAAACAGTGATAGCTGTGTCGGACATAAAAGATAAAAGGGCGCCACCTGACCACCAGCCGCATCAGCGCCAATTGTGATTTGAACTCCAAACAAGTGATATTGGTGCCAGATAGAAGAAAAGTGCTAAGTGAAGTAAATTTTGAACTTTACTAAACAGCTGATTTTTATTAGTGTAAATACTAGTTGAAAAAGACGTTGCGAATCTGCAAATTTAGTAATCGAAATCCATCGTTTGTGTTATTACTTCCACAATTTAGTGTTCGAGCTCGTTGAAGAGGAATTTTGAGGAACAAAATCCGTAACAATATTAGAGAGTATCTTTAAAAAATGTTCTGTGTAGTGTTGTGCTCTCGTTCAATTATGTCGAAAAGGACATATTTAAGTGGTTCAGAAAAAAGAAAAAAAATTGAAGCTCAAAAAGAAAATATCAGCAAACTACCTAAACTAACTACATTTTTTACACTTGAAGTAACTAACAGGCAGACTGATTCTTCGACCTCATCATATCAAGATGCCTAGAAATCTGAAAACTCAGAAATGGGGCCCACGTTTGACATAGAAGACAAAACTAGTCTTTCGAGTTCATCAGTTTCAGATATAAAGACAGTCACACATACATCAGGGCCTGGATCTTCCACCTCAGGAAACTGCGACTTAACAACTACAAGTATTATAGAAAATACAAGCCTTGGCCAAATGTCTGAGGCACCCTTTAATTTCTTGTGTATATCTAAATTGCTAGGAATTAAAATAAAACTACATGCACATACACATTCTAAATAATGATTTATTTAAAAATATTAATATTTCGTTGCACCACCTTGTGCTTTAATTACAGCTTTGATTCGTTTTGGCATTGTTTGAATTAAATTACTACAAACTTCAGGCGAAATTGCCTCCCATTCTTCCACAATTTTTCGGTTTAATTCTTGCTTATTCTTACACTTATATTTACTTAAGTTATTTTTCAAAATACGCCACAAATTTTCTATAGGGGACATGTCCGGAGATTGTGCGGGCCATTCAAACAAGGGGACATCATTTTCTCTAAACCATTGCATTGTTCGTCTCGATTTGTGGCGAGCTGCGTCATCTTGTTGAAAGAAGTACTGAGCATCATCTGTGTCAACTAATTTTACAACGGAAGCCTCTAATACCTCTTGTAACATAGAAATGTAACGTTCACTATTGATTCGACCTTCACAAACGTACACCTCATTTACGCCATTGGCGGACATTCACCCCCAAATCGTAACGCTACCACCACCGTGCTTGACTGTAGGTATGATGCAATCAGGGTGAAATGCTTCTCCCTTTCTACGACGTACAAATTGGGCCCCAGGAGTACCGAAAATCTAAATTGTGTGAAAGAAAATAGTCAATTTTTTATTGCAATATTTACAGTAATAAATTTCTACATACATTTATAATTTTTATATATCATAATAAAAGATACGTTAGCCGTATTTACCTCAACATTTGATTCATCGGACCATATGATCTTTGGCCAGTCATCCACCGTCCAATGTTTATATTTTTTCGCCCATAAAAGTCGATTTCTTTTTTGTTGTTGACTGAGGTATGGCTTTGCGACAGGGTAAATTAACTTCTACCAAACGTCTTCTAATTGTTCTAGCAGAAACAGAAATCCTACGCTGCTCAAATACCTCGGCTGCTAACTTTTTCGACGTTTTCATGCGATCTCGTAGGGCCAAACGTTCTAAATATCGATCTTCTCTTGGTGTTGTTTTACGCATTCGGCCACTTTTTGGTCGGTTTTCATACAAGCCTGTTTCCTCAAATCGTTTTATAGTACGCTGTATAGCACAATGAGATCGCTTAGTTGCACAGTACACAATACAACAGTTTTTAACACAGTCGATCCACCAAACTCAACTTATCAATATTACTTATTCACACCTTACTGACGGACGTATGCATAAAGACTGATAACCCTAAAATTTGCAATTGCCCAGCATTTGAAGAAATTATACAAATAGTACTAAACTTGCCATTATAAAATCATCACATTTGCATTTGTGACCAACTGTAACAACGCCAATAATAATGGCATTGTCCCGCATGTACTGTTGGGTTTTTCCAGGGGTGCCTCAGACATTTGGCCAAGGCTGTATATCTCGCGACCCTGGTACGTACTGTGATTTCCAAAAGTACTGCACTTGAAATCTTCATTTTTGGCATTTTGCTAGTTGATACCATGGGCAACGGAATGGTGATGTTAAAGATACCAGGAAGTATACAGGGCCGCTCAAAATTAGCGACAACTTCCAACCACTTCAAATCAGTAAAAATCATTTTTTTTTAAATGGAACCCTCAGTATATTACTGCATTACTGCATTTTTAAATGCGCTTAGTAATTCTACATCGATTGTTATAAGGCATATAACCCATTTTTTCTAATAGTTCTTGAGTTATAAGCAGTTTTATAAATAATTCTCCAAAATGTGCGGTTTATCACTTGTTTAGTGATCTTAGACAGCTTTGGATGTCATTATAATTAAGTATTATGATTGTCTAATTTGACTTGTTGTTTGACATTGATATAAAGACGTAATGGCTCGTGTAGTAAATAATTACACAAATAACAATATTTTAAATTTATTTTACATACATGGAGAATGTGGGAGAATAGTGGATAGAACATGTCGTACTTTTAACGAAAGATATTAATATTTGCCAGCAATGACGAAGAAAAAATTTAGAAAACCGGAATCAAGTTTTCTGCGTTTCTGCAATTAGCAGCTTTTCCGAAAAGAAGAAAATTTGATTCCCAATTTCTAAATTTTTTCTTCCTCATTGTTGGCAAATTTGGATCTCTTTCATTAAAAGTACGACATGTTCTATCCACTACTCTCCCACATTCTCCATGTATGTAAAATAAATCTAAAATATCGTTATTTGTGTAATTATTTACTACACCAGCCATTATGTCTTTATATTAATGTCAAACAAAAGACAAGTGTCAAAGTAGACAATCATAATACTCAATTATAATGACAGCCAAGGCTGTCTAAGATCACTAGGGATCACAAGGGATAAACGGCATTCTTAGGGGAATTATTTAGAAAACTGCTTATAACTCAAAAACTATTAGAAAAAATGGATTGTATGCCTTATAACAATCTATGTAGAAGTACTAAGCGCATTTAAAAATGCAGTAATATACAGGGGTTCCATTTAAAAAAAGTGATTTTTACTGATTTGAAGTTGTTGGAAGTTGTCTCTAATTTTGAGCGGCCCTGTATACTTCCTGGTAACTTTAACATGACCATGCCTTTGTCCATGGTATCAACTAGCAAAATGCCAAAAATGAAGATTTCAAGTGCAGTACTTCCGGAATTTTGAATATACCACTGCAATTGGTAAAATTTATTAAAAAGAACAAAAATCTACAAAACGGCTAGATTTTAGTATAGGGTACCCTTATAAGTTTTGGTGTAGATTTGTGAGTAGAATCTGAAAAATAATGAAAAAATATAACATTCCATTTAAAATAACAAAGTTGGTGTGCACTTCCGGTACAACCGGAAGTTATACGAGAGCGCAAATAATTTAGAATAAGAGTCAGTTGGTGTNTTTCTTTTTTGTTGTTGACTGAGGTATGGCTTTCGACGGGCTTTGCGACCGCGTACATTAACTTCTACCAAACTCCTTCTAATTGTTCTAACAGAAACAGAAATCCTACGCTGCTCAAATACCTGGGCTGCTAACTTTTTCGACGTAAATATCGATCTTCTCTTGGTGTTGTTTTACGCATTCGGCCACTTTTTGGTCGGTTTTCATACAAGCCTGTTTCCTCAAATCGTTTTATAGTACGCTGTATAGCACAACGAGATCGCTTCATTTTTTTCGCAATTTTTATTTGCGATAGTCCTTGCGAATGTAATAAAATTATTTGACTCCGCTCTGCTACATTTAATTCCTGTTGTCTGGGCATCTTTGCACAGTACACAATACAACAGTTTTTAACACAGTCGATCCACCAAACTCAACTTATCAATATTACTTATTCACACCTTACTGACGTACGTATGCATAAAGACTGATAACCCTGAAATTTGCAACTGCCCAGCATTTGAAGAAATTATACAAATAGTACTAAACTTGCCATTATAAAATCATCACATTTGCATTAGTGACCAACTGTAACAACGCCAATAACAATGGCATTGTCCCGCATGTACTGTTGGGTTTTTCCAGGGGTGCCTCAGACATTTGGCCAAGGCTGTATCTTGTTATTTTTAAATAGCAAACGATATTTTTTTCAGTTTCATTGCATTATAAGTTCGAATTTTTGGGAATGTTGTTATGAGTAATAATAGCCTGCAACTGTCATTTTTTTGTCAAAAATTAAAATATTTCGTGAAGGGCTAATTTCTGGTATAATCGAAAGAAGCGAAAATTCGAAACTATTTTATATCGAAAGAGCGTATCGCGAAACTAATATTTGTAAATTTTCAAAAATTAACTCTTATTAGTTTTTTATATTTTTCTAATGAAATCTCGTCATCACATACCCTGTATACAATTTTTTTTACTGAGTGATGCACAAACGTAAAAACCGACATAACGAACATAAACTCAAATATTATTTTTACTGATTGTGGGGGAGGAATAGTCTGTTGGCGTAGTCAGCAGGCTAGTGATCTGATGGTCTAGGGTTCAGATCTTAGATTGGATCCTCTAACTTTATTTCAAAGATAGCAGCGTTACCTAACCAAATCAACTCCAGCCTAAATTAAATCAAAATATTTCAAGTTACGTACCCAAATCGAGCAACATAACCAGTTCCATCCCAACTAACTTAATTAATCAGATACCAATCTAATTGAATGTAGATCAACTCATTTGTTTTAACAGAATTTAACCCAACCTAACTAAATTCAGCAATCGAATGAAAGTTACCTAATTTTTTTTTTTTTTTAATTCCAAAGTGCTGTAATTACCTATTTTTTTGCAGAGTTGCAGGTGGCGCAAATGGCATATTCACCCGCCGCTTGGACTTCAGTTCGTTCAACGCGTTGCCGAAGAACAAACTGAACTCCTATCAAATTAAGGTAAGTAAGCAGAATTTTCACATCCATTGCTGACGGTTTTCGCTTTAAAGTCGTATTGTCTAATCGACGCACACAAAAAAAATGGAGTATCATATAATGACGACGTCCGAACTGCGATGAAAGCGCGAGCTGCTGTTCATTAATTCGGAGCGATTTCGAAAGCGAAATGATTAACGCACGCACCTACAGTGAGTTTAATATCGGGTCTGACTTTGTCCAGTACTTATATTTCGAAAATAAAAAATCGATTTAATTGTTCAAAGTTCAGTTTAATGTAATATTAATATTAGTACATATCAATAGAGAAAGAAATAGTGCAACTTGTAGTGGGAGTGCTTGCGCGGATATTTATTTTACGTGTACATCCATTAATATTTCGATTTTGATTTTTGACGTGCGATGACGATCTCGCTGCAAGGGGGACACGATCCCATCGTTTATTATTTTTCACTCACACTGGCCTACCCCACATCGTAATGAGTTACACCCGTTGTTGCCCGGGAGCTGCCAGTGCGTTGCCTCCTTCCCGCCGACGTAAATTCGAACCCTCTTTGCGCTTCGACGCACCCCAACTTGCGTGTACGCACTGCACTTTTTTCCCGAATTGAAATCGTGCCTTTTTGCCTTGAAGTCGTCCCGTAATTAGTGGCGCTTTCATTCGAGAACCTCTTCAATTAGACGGTTCGAAAACTTCGCATGAGTGGATAATATTTTGTGAAAGTAGAATTTTTACAAGTTGCGTATGATAAGAAATTAAAAAAAAATATTTAGAATAATTTTTAGAAAGGTTAGTGCTGAAATCATGTCTCCAAAGGAATTGTCACTCCATAGTTATTTTTTCTGACTGTTCCAAATGTTCAAAACAATATTCATTTTCTAATTTGTCTCATTTTTTAAATCAACTGTAGATTTTTATTCCCTGAGTAATTATTGGTTTATTTTGTTTATCCAGAACGTGCTGCCGATTTCTACATTCAGTTCTTCAAGAAGTTTAGGTTACTAGAGACATTGTCAACTTCATTATTCCGGCGTAATAGGTTTAAGTAAGTTTCTGGATTCCAGGATAATACAAAAATGTTTTCATACCATTTCTGGATAATATACCAATTCGTAAACTTCTTCTTTTTTCAATTAGTTACTGGTGAGGTTATCGACTTACTTATTCCATTCCATTCCAGAATTTATAAACTGTTTCATTCTGTGCTTCAAGAAATGGCTTCTTCATTTATTTTCTGAGGCGCTGTAAATATGGATATTGATAATATAGAGCACTTCTTTCTGTTTCTGAAAAGCTGATAGTTTCTTCATTCAATTTCTGAATAATATGAACATTTCCTTTTCTCATTCAATTTCTGGACAATCTGCAAGTTTTTCGTTTAACTTTCCGTTTTCAGCCGATCTATTTCATTCAGCAGCAGATATTGTCAGTTTCCATTTAATAATCCTTTTTGGAGAAGTCTGTTATTTATTAACTTTCTTGGAACAATTGCCTTCATTATTCAGTGTATGATAAAACTGAATGGAGAAACCGCTAATTATCATTTATTTCTTCTTCTTTGAGAGGTTGACAAATTCTTCGTTCGTTTCTTTGCGAAAGCACTTTTCTTCTCGATTAATCTTCTTAAGAACCTGATTTATTTCTTAGAAAATTCACAATTTTTCATTTAGTTCTTAATTCAATTTCTAGAAAAATTCTTAAGGCATTTCTGGGAAAGCAACGAAGTAGTTTTCATTTGTGAAATTATCCAATTTGATAACTCGTCTTAAAATTAAATTCCCAATAAATCACAAAGAAACACAACATATCATACGCAGTGGTGAGCGTGCAGTGCCCACTTTGAAAACAAGTCTTAATCGGGGACGAAAAATTCACCTCGAACCCACACGCGGCAGCAGCGACCCTCGATTTTAATATCGATCGCGTTGGGAACCTTGTTTTGCGCGTGGGCTTCAAAATAAGGTGAGGTTGCGTAACCGCATTCTACGTCTGCGGCGGCCCTTCGTATTACTTGCGACCGCTCCGATCTTCCGCTCCGATCGGTGCCGTGTCGGTCCACTGTAACATCTCGAAGTGAAGAGAAATCCCATCTTACTCGTTTCGGTTGTCTGTGCGAAGGAACGCGCGTCGTGATGAGGAGAGACGACCACGCCCTCTCTTTTTCTCTTTGCGCGTCCCGCGTCCCGATTACGACCGCTCGAAACGAGTTGCTTAGCTAGGTCAGGGCTGACATTCTTTAAATGTGGATTTGCGATTTTTTCAAAACTTCCAACTTTCCGTAATCTTTATACCTAATCTAATAATCTAAATCCAAATATTGGAAATCACACTATATTCCCTCGTAAGTAAAATCGAAAAGCCAGTCTTACCAACGAAGATTATGTTGAAAACTACAAATCATTAAATCCACCTCTAACATTTTGGACTTTCCTCAGTAACCACAAATTGTCATCATTATTTTTCAGATAATGCGCAATCCAAAGATTTTCAAAAGTCAAAAATCTCGAAGACAAAATCTATCGAAGTGGATAAAACATTACTGAGGAGGAAATGGAATCCAACATAAAGCTATCTTTTCCAATAAATTCTACCAAATTCGCGTTATTGAATTAGTCTCGACAGGACAATTTCGTCCGTGTCGTTTTTAACGCCGCATCTCCGGAGAATCGTCCATGAATTATTTATTAACGAGCTTCGCGGCGATTCGCAAAAGAATTCGTAATTGTGCATCAAATGCTCGCTGATTAATTTAAAGTGTTCCTAGATGGGATAACGGTGCGCCGTCGCTTATCGCTGATAATGACGATATCCGGAACGATCCGCTTTAATGATTAATGCGCTTAATTAGTGCGACAAAGAAATGTGAAATGTATTCCGAGACTGGAGATTTAATTTCGCGGTTGTACCCCGTTTCGTAAAGGTGGGGCAAATTAGATTGTCTATAAGAGACATTTTAAGGACTGTTTGAGTAAGGCCCCCTTAGACGGAGCCCTTATCAATTTGTTCAGATTAATGAGAATCTCAAGTTTTTTTTTGTTTTCTAAATTGTCTAGGAACTCATGATTTTTTTTTATATTTTATATAACACCAGTTTGTCAAAAGAAATCTTTAATTTTCTTGAAAAAAATTGATGCTTTTCTAATTAGGAAATCATCTTATGACAAATCGCGTAGCCCAACACGCCGCTTTTAAGGTTAAACTTCCGATAATTGTCATCCAAAAGGCAGACGCATCAATTTTAATTAAACTCGCCGATGATGAAGTAATTCCATTAGCGTTGCTGGCTGACGGTCGACCGGCCAAGAAAACGGCGTTTTGCGGCGATGCGTTCTTAAATTACCGCAAGTATCTTCGACGGCGAAGAGAATTGTTGCCGCCCGCCTCGTTACTATAAATTGTATGTCGTGTGCAACGTTGTCTGGTCTCATTACGTGTCCGTTTTCACTTCTTATATGGTCACGACGAGCCGCGCTGCTCCTCTCAACCGTACGAAAATTACACTAGACATAAACCACACAGAACGATGCCACCTTCTTTTCTCGTTGCTGTGATGACATGAGCATTCTTAAAATGTTCAGTTTTTAGTTTTCATTGCTCGTCGAGTCTTCCAAATAAAGTGTAATTATAAATTGTAATGAAGAAATTTAAAAAAGATACAAAATATAAAATAATTTTGAAAGTTGCATTAGAATTTTAATAATTATAAGGCCATTGCGCGGATCCAGTATTAAGTCTTGGCATTGGAGTGAGTCATCTTCATACATGACTATTCACACTATTGGGCTGATGAGTTGTAATAGCATTGTTCAACATTGAATTTTGTACAAATTTATTTTTTGATTAGGATTAATATACGATGCAAAAATCGCCCTGTCTACTACAGAAATGAAATTCCACACGAGATATAGAATAGGTCCCAAGACACTTCACTGTGGAAACCCAAATTTAATGTTAATACATCACAAATGCGACATGCGACATATTCTCACTATGTTTTGTCACTTCCTTCATTTCTATGTCTGAACGTCATTGTCGCAACTACCTCCATTTTTACTGCAGTGTTGAGTCGACCTTCAAATAAAAAAAAAACTGCCTTCAAAGTCAAATGCAAAAATGTTGATGTTTTAACTCGAGGTAATTTCTAAATGGGGTCGGGTTCAATTTTAAACGATAACATTCGATTTTTTCTTCTCCCCTTTAGAAATTAAAACATCCGTTTTCTGATCATAATGAAAACCGTCGACGACGTAATTACACATACAGATTTTACAAGAGGAGGTCGTCGCGCACGGTCGGGTTTGTCTGAGGGTTGTTTGACGTTCCGGATTTTCCGTACGACGACGACACACCTCCTTGTTAACGGATTCCTTTAAGGCAGTAATGCGACTCCCATTCGTTACAGATTACTTCGAAGGCGATAAATAGTCTCGTATGGCAACGTGTTTATGTTTTCTTTAATTAAGATGCGAATTTGAAGCTAACGTTCGAAATCTAAATACTCTCATAGTAGAGAGTATTTTCTTAAATTGTTTTTAATTCCAATGACTTTTTTTGCTTGGAATGGTTTATTAACAATTTATACAACTCTTTTTAACAGCGCGTTGAATTCTATATAAAGTCATAAGTTAGCAATCATGGTTTTAGTTTTAAAATGGTGCATTAAAGCGAAGACAATTGCTTGTACAGAGCTACAACAACATCGAAGCTGGAGTGCCGCAAGGAAACGTCCTGGGACCATTTCTTTTTATATACGTCAGGTCTATCTACGATTTTTGGATCGCCACAATCTTGG
Organism: Lethrus apterus; assembly: GCA_018397195.1. Taxonomy (NCBI): domain Eukaryota; kingdom Metazoa; phylum Arthropoda; class Insecta; order Coleoptera; family Geotrupidae; genus Lethrus; species Lethrus apterus. The sequence goes on along the minus strand of JAFFZR010028659.1, from coordinate 114 downwards.
CTGAAGAACAGCTTGCTTGGGTTGTCGCGCAAATAAATCCAAATCTGATTGAAAACTGGCTGAAAAAGTTTGAAATAAGTAGATTGATCTGAATTATCATTTGAGAATAAACTT
>JAFFZR010028658.1:0-11355 GCA_018397195.1 Lethrus apterus | reverse complement strand
GCTAACTTTTTTATTTAAAGAGATACAAACTTGGTTAAATGGACAAAGTTTAAGTACCTTGCAATGCGCATTTCGCACAATAAATTATAAAACAAAAGAACATCGCGTTGCTGAGATACAAGCATAGCGATTAATTTTTTAAACTGAACACCTGTATATTTTTATATTTTTAAGTTGGGTCTGGTTGCCTGCTATAATTAATTATGAAATAATTTTTCTTTAAAACCGCTATTAAAAGAGTTTTGGAGAAAATAATTTTGAAAATTTTATTATATTAGTGGTAAATAAATAATTTATGATACATTTCATTTATTATTATTGATGTGAGATGCATAAGACATATTGGTGCAGTCCGAAGGATGAAAAATCATTTGTAAAACAACTTGCAAGGGGAGGATCGATAACAACATTTCTTTTACTTTTTGATTTTTATTATATTATTTTATTTTTTTACTCCTTAACTAGCGATCCAAGAGAAAAATTGTCTTATAATTAATTATAGCAGGCAAGCAGACCAACTTAAAAATATGAAAATATACAAACAAATATACAGTGTGTCTACTTAAGTTGGCGACTAATGGAAAACTTTGTTATTTTTAGTTTTACGAAAAAAGGTTATTCTTTATAAAAAGTTCTGCTTCAATAAAAAATGATCTTGCAGTATTCAAAATTGATACAGCATATACTGGGTGAATAAAATAAAAAAAAAAGAAATTGATCTAAGCGAAAACTCGTATTAATTCTTATAAATCATGGATTAATGAATGAATATTACATAGAAACAATAATTTTTATGTAAGTTTATTGTCAACATAACATTTAAAAAGGTTTTTTTGTTGAAAAATACAAAAACAATGAAACAGATAACTCTTATTTCTATTGAATACCTGAAAACATTTTGTTTTAATAACTAGCAACAAACATTATTGTTTCGTCCCTCATTACAATAATGCCTCAACATGGCCTGCTTCTCTTCTGATACAGGTAATCGTTCTATCAGAAAATACACTCGCGTAATACACTCCTAATTATATCTGGACTTATTGAATCGTTTCCTTTATTAACAATTACCTGTATTAGAAGAGAAGGAAGCCACGTTGAGGCATTATTGTAATCAGGGACGAAATAATAATGTTTTTGCTAGTTATTAAAGCAAATTATTATCAATAGCAATAAGAGGTACCTATATGTTTTATTGTTTTTGTATTTTTCAACAAAAAAACCTTTTTAAATGTTATGTTGCCAATAAACTTACATAAAAATTATTGTTTCTATGTAATATTCATTCATTAACCCATGATTTATAAGAATTAATACAAGTTCTCGCTGGGATCAATTTCTTTTTTTTTCAATTTTTATTCACCCAGTATATGCTATATCAATTTTGAATACTGCAAGATCATTTTTATTAAAGCAGACTTACTTTTTATAAAGAATAACTTTTTTTCGTAAAACTACAAATAACAAAGTTGTCCATATGTCGCCAACTTAAGTAGAGACACTGTATATAAGTCGAACTTCAATTGAAGTCTTGCCGACTTTTGTCGATTTTTTGTAAATGTATGAAAGAACAACTTCATTGTTTCTTCACCGGAGGAAATATTTTGTCTGAGGCGCACTCTAAACCGTCGCTCCCTTATTTTAAAAAATTCAGGAAAAGTATAAAAGAAAAATTGGCACGCAGCCGCTGTAGTGTCTAACATTTTTTTGACTATACAGGCTTTTCCGTTTTAGTGATATGGAACTTAAGTATTTTAATAAGTATATAATTACATATAATACTATTTGCACACGTATTTCATACTGCCCACCTTCTTCGCTTCGCTTCTTCCCTAGCAGTTTATCCTTCACCCGCCTTAGCATCACTACCCCCTTCCCCTCTCGTGCATGCAACGCCACAATTTTTTGCCCCCCCCCTCTCTCCTCTTCCGACCACCATACTTTGCATTCTGACATCCAGTGACCCCGCTCGTCCTTTCCTTCTCTGCATAAAACAAAACTACCGTACTCTTCCCGCATCCAATATTTATTTCCTCTCTCCTCATTACCGCACTTAAATCTTGCGATTAAACTTTCCTCCACCGCCGTTCTTGATCCTTTTAATATTACTCATCTTTTACACAACTTGAGTTTTAATTTGGTTGCACTCTCAAGAAAGAAAAAAAAAAAAGATAAGTATTCTATCAACCAAGAATTTGACACTAATAATATTACTCATCATAACATTTTATTATCCATCTTGTGCAATATTGCATTTAATGGCTACTACGGTGATTGGCTCTACGTTGATTGATGGCCCATGTGATTAAGTAATAATCATTGAAACGAAAATAACAAAGAGCTAATCCATTTAGGTTTAAAATAAACTTTATTAAAATGAATGAAAACAACAAACAAAATTAAATTAAATGCTCAAAATGTGTTCCATTTGTCTCAATGCATGGACGAGTTCGACGTATTAAGGAAGTTTGTACTTGTTGCAATATTCCAGGATTATTCCGAATCAATGATGCAGCAGCCATTATTCGATTATTTCTCTGTGGATTACTTAGATCCAAAAAATATGGCCCGGGTCGCAAATAGAAAACAATCAGTACTACAACAGGCATACTACAACAGGCATACATTAGTTTAAAATACTTTATACTTATTTTAGTATAATTTAATAATAATACACCTACAGAGATATCTAAATTGATTGAACTTGCCACTTCATAGAAATTTTTCGTGTGCCGCTTAGAACAGTAAACTATAACCATTTCTAAGTCACACAAATAAACACACGGTAATAGTTATTTACAAGTGATAACATAGGCCATTTTCAACCGGGGTCAGCGCTGGACCAGCGCTATGATAGCACCCAATGAACGCCAACGTGCCGTCATTTAATTGGCATTCAATTGGCTGCTGTCATAGCGCTGGCCAAGCAATCACCCGGCTGAACATGGCCATAGTTGAAGCGCTGCGGAATTCTACAGATAACGGTAACTGTCGGGTTTTTTCTCTCTTTTTATAGTTTTACTTGCCAGTGCTAAATAAAATACGCGGTCAATGATAGTGTTAAAAAGCGATAAAAATTTATCCTTCTGGGAATTTTCATGATGATATCGTAAACAATCCTCAAGTAAATATGCATTCGCCGAACTCTATACAGGGCCAACAAACAATGATCCACCAATTGTCACAAATCTCGCAAATGCCCTTGACACCACGCCTATCACAACACAACACACATAAATAATAAAAAGCACCTGGTATGGACCAAATAACCACAAAAATGCTAAAATAATTACCCAAAAAGGGTATAGTTATGCTAACTTATATCTACAACGCCACCTTTAGGCTTCAATACTGGCCCAAAGAACTAAAGAAATCTGAAATTATTCTTATTCCAAAACCCGGAAAACCAATCAACAACGTAGCATCCTACTGTAAGCATCCGCTACTCTGGATGCTTATAAATTTTAAAAATTTTTAAATGTGTTCTAATTTTTCTTTCTTTTTCTAAATTTAATTAGTTTTTATAAAAAAAGGGTTTATTTAAAATTAATGATTTCTTACTTATAATGAAACAAAATACTATCTATCTATCTAGCTATCTATCTATCTATCTATCTATCTATCTATCTATCTATCTATCTTATAAATACACGGAGTGAACTTGTTTACACTAACTTGTTTAGACTAGAAATTTCCCATTGGCGGTCTGTTATGAGTTAAGCCGCCACAAATAATATTGTTTTGTTAATAATGGGCCTACGTGAGAGTTCCTGTTTGTGTACGTCTGTCGACCTAGCAAAGTCAAATAACGCGCGAGTATAAGTCGTAGGGTCAGGGGAAGTACCGAACTTAAAATTGGGAACCAAAATTAAGATGACGGCATTCTGATTTGACGTCACGACCGAACCAATAAGTATGACCCGCCAGGAGAGGAGGAATTAATTCCCGGGTGAACGCGTTAGAAATCGTAGAACGGTTCGTGGAGAAGTCGTGATTTGAAGTTACATACAGTTTTGTTATAGTACCTCATATAAGGTCTAATTTTCAATTTAAAAAAAGTTTAATCGTATTCGACGTTAAAGGGAATTCAAGTAAAATTGTAAATCGTGTTGTCAACATAACATTTGGGAAGTAAGAATTGAATTTCACGCGAGTAACTGAAGTACGCTATAAGTAGGTAGTAGAATCGTAACCGACCGACGCCGCTAGCTAAAGATAAATCACTCTCCTTGAATACAATTGGAAAGTGCGAGAGTGTTAGAAACGCTAGTGTAAATAAAACTTTGCATCAAAAGGAATACTGTGCGGATAGTACGACAGGACAAAGGAAACTCACGCAAGGTCCACTACGGTTCGTAAGTACAGAACCATAATTTTCTTGACGAAGCCTGAACCCATCTAGGGGAAGCGGTGAGACCGCCGCGGAATTGTAAAGTGGTGCGTTTAATGAAAATGGAATCGGAAAAGTTCAAATAAGTATTAGACACTAAAATTTTTTAAATAAAAGGGGGAGGATTGGAAGATAATCAAATACCTTTAAATTGGTGTAGTTTTAACACACGGTGGAGTTTCAACCGAAAGTTAGGTTGATCTTTTTTTATTTTGCTTTAAAGAACGAACCGAAAAATTTATATAAAGGCTAATTGGCTTTAGTGTGTTATTTTCTTTTGCCTCCAGACATTTTTGTAATCAGATTCAGAAAGGGCACTCGTAAACATGGTAACTGTCTAACAAATGTACCAAACAATTTTAACTTTTAGATGTAAATATTTGTAAAGATTGTTTTTTACTATCATTAAATTTAGTATTAGGAATTTCAATGTTTCATTTCCTGAAAACCACCATAGTTGAGTTCCGAGTTTGATAAGTTGAAAGGTGATGAAATGTGGTTAGTAGTATCGACTACCAGGTTATGGTGGCAGGTTAATCTTTAAATATTTAACCTGGAAGCATCGATACGGGAAGCTAACGGGTAGTTTTGGGATTGGATAAATTTTAATAAGAACTGGGTGGTGAGCACGATCGTGACTTTTGTCCTCTCGTGGCCTCTGCTAACGCTACCGTCAAAGTCCCACACGACCCTTCGAGGAGAGGTGCCGGATCGCGAAAAGGCTTAAGTCGCGTCATGCATGTCAAATATTAATTAAGGGTAGAATTCGCAGTAAGAGGTTATGTGTAAAAGATACTACCACCCGTCCGATTCTTACACTACAGACGAATAAGCTTGTTATCCAGAATTTCGAAACTTTTAGAAAAACTACTATTACATCGTATAAAAGATCTCCTGCACATAACACCAGTTTGGTTTCCGTACGGAGCACTCTACCATTCAACAGTACCATCGTTTACTACAGCTCTAAATGCAAAGGAATACACTGCGGTAGCCTTCCTGGATGTCAGCCAGGCATTCGACAAGGTCTGACACGACGGGCTACTGTACAAAATCAAATAATGATTGTCTATTCCATATTTCAATCTCATCTCATCACCTACTAGATAGATGTTTTCGAACAAGAGTGAATGGTGAAACTTCTGAATTTCAGCCTGTTAAATCAGGACCCGTGCTATACCTAATATTTACATCTGACCAATTGACTACAACGAAACAGGAACCTTTGCGAATGACACGATTCTACTGGCAACCCATGAAAGTCCCTTAGTGGCATCATCTAACTTTCAAGAACATATATTTCAACTGGAAGAGTGCCTCCAGAAATGGAAAATAAAAATTAACGCAATAAAATCCCAGTACATAACATTTGCAACACGAAGAGAAAAATGCACACCTGTATATATCAACAATATAGAAATAACAAGAACCTCGTGCGTAAAATATTTAGGGCTACATCTTAACAGCAAGCTGATTTGGATAGAGCATATAAACAAAAAGAGAAAATAGATTTATTTAAAACTGAGAGAACTTTATTGGCTACTCGATAGAAAATACTCGATGTCGCAAGAAAATAAACTACTTTTGTACAAAGCTATAATTGTGCCAATTTCGGCCGCAGGTCCACCGTAAGTCCAACATTGCCATTATCCAGCGTGCATAATCCAAAATTCTTAGTGTAATGATAGATGCCCCGTGGTACGTGACAAACCAGATACTTCACCAGGATTTCTATATACCTACCGTTCACAAACTAATTAAAGAGCGAAGTAATAGACACCTCCAAAGACTAGAATTACATACAAACACCATCCTCCAACCCCTCTTGCAAGAAGGTTGCCAAAGAAGACTGAAAAGAAGAAACCCAGTAGACCTGAAATAAGGTGTAAGAGATCTTCTCAATGGAGAACCTCACCAAGCCCAAGCATAGTCCTAATAGCACGCTTTTGAGTTAATAAAATCCGATGCAGACTCTTGCGATTATCCCAAAACAAAAGACCATAGCTAGCCACTGATTGAAAGTACACATAATAGATAGTACATAATGTTTTCAAATTACACATAGATTTAAGTTTCCTAATTGCAAAAATTGCTTTATTTAGTTTATTTCTTAATTCATACAGTTGGGCTATCTATGAAAATTCGTCATCGACTACCAGGCCAAAAAAAAAGAGCAAGAGAATACGGCTCTTAGACTATGACTGTTATAGTTACAAGTAAAATGATTGATGTTAGCCGCAGGGAATACGATTAAGTTTGTTTTTGTTACATTTATTTGTAGACGGTTAACGCTGAACCAGCTGACTAATTCACAAATGGTATTTTCAACCCTGCTCAGCAAGCCATCCCGACCCTCAGCGAAGCGAAACATCCATGGGATATATAAGGAGAAGCAGAAGGCAACAACATCAGTTTTTAGAAACGTTAAGTTTAAACAGCAAACCACGGCAATACTGAAGATCGAATCTTAGCTTCTGAAATGCCATGCATTTACGGTTAAATAAGTGCAGGTCTGTAGGTGAAGAGAGGGCAAACAACTCCACGAACTAAACTAAAATGTAAAATTTTAAAAAAGAGTTTTATAATTTAACATCTTAAATGTGGTCCAGTGGAACAAGAAGTGTAAACTTGTTATCATCATTTGCTCTCTCATTATATTATCTAAAGCAGCAAACTCCTGCCAGTTCTTTTTCATTATTGCGACAGATGAGCTTGCAATTATTTACTCCTAATTTTTCATTTTCCAATGCCTTTGACAAAACCTCTAATACGCTACTCGAATGTAAGTCATTGAAACCACAGGGTTGGCATTTTTTAGTAACGGCATCCTTCCAGTCAGATGAAAAACCCTTTGTTAAGCGGAAATTAAAATATTTGATCTTTTTTAGAGTTTAGTGTGATGTATTCAATTCTGAAAGCTTACCTGTTGATATTAGCTCTTTGTGTGTTTATTATCTTAATTGAAGCCATGATTAGTCCGATGGCTTAGGCATTAGATTAATAATCTCAAGGTATAAGATTCAAATTGTGGTTGGGACATGGTAATTTTATTTCAGTATTGAAGTTTGCCTTATTTTTGACTATGAGGATAGCCTTCCGATCAACTGTTCTGATTAAGTTTTCTACATTTCTCCAATCTTTGCTGGAATAGTTTCTAACAACATAGGCCGGTCGTGGCTGCATCCATAAGACTATATTCTTTACAAACAGTAATAATTGGGTTTAATACCTGTTCAGGTGTAACCAACGTAGCAAGTACTGGGAGGACATTTTTATAAATATTTTATATTATCTGGATAAAATAAATGATGAGCAAACAGGTTGGCGTAAAGATCTAGCAAAAACTCTTTATTGTTAAGCGAAATTATTGTCCGACAAAAATCCGATCTTGAAGTTTAACACCTTACGACTTTATTGTTGTCTTACCTTAATACTACTACGCCAGTCAGTAATAAAAGCAATTACATTAACATAAAGTTTTATTGAAACAATACGTATTTACAAAATATGAAATATTAAGTTTGTTAACCTTGCAAGAAATTTTGTGATTTGTCATAGTTGGCATTATAATGTGGTTCGCATCCAGTAACATTTTCAGTTCCATCGCACTGATTTATCAATTCATTAAAAGCTCGCCCTTCACCGCAATTATATAAGCGCGGTTTCGAATTAATGCAGATGAAGTATCTCTGACAATCGGATGGCGAACGGAAATATCTGTATTCTTCTTGTCCAAAATCTCTCGCTTCCGGTGGACAAGAAAATCCCAAATAACCTAAAAATATGTCTTTCATTTGAAGGCTTTCTTACTCGATAGATATGATCTGTATGTCTTCTAGTTTTATAGGTATTTGCCCAATAAAATAAAAAAAATGAAAATAAAATTATTAACGAACTTAAATTATGGGAATTTGAATTTAAATGCGAAAAACATTAGATGTGTTTGCAAATATGCAAATCATGGGGAGTTTTTTTTTTTAGAAAATACAAAATTCAGTCGATCCAGGATTTTCTTTGCGCCCGACATACATTGGTCCTAATCAAAATACAATTCCTGCCCGAACGTTGTAACGAGACGAATGCTGGGGTCTGGATGTGCACTTATCTCTCGTCTCTCACAGTCCCACATTCGACTTTTCAATTTCATTCATTTCATTTTCAATTTCATTCGGATTTCCCGGAAAATGTATTTTCTGACAGATGTGGGCGCATAACCAGAGCTAAGTGAAACGAATTGAATTTTATTTGTTACATACCTTCAGCATTGCAAGATGGAACTTGATCCGGCCAGTCGCATCTGTAGCTTTCTTCATTGAAAGCTAATCCCTCGGGACAATCAAAAATATATCCTCGCCCTTCTACACAATTTTTGAATTGACCACAGTTTACTTCATCTCCTAGACGATAGTAACCATATTGGTGAGGGCAGTCTTCTGTTGCTTGAGGCGCCTCTATAAAAAAATAAATTATTTTTAAAACACATTAAGGTTAAAATACAGAGTGATCATAAATGAATGGTGAAAAAATAAGGTTCCATAATTCACTACCTATTAAACCTACCTACCTAATAAAGAAATAATTTAAAGATTATATCATTAAGTAGACTTTATGTAATAGTGAGGAAGCAACAATTCATATATCTGGAAGAATTAATAAACATAACTGTAGAATTTGGGAGAACACAACCCGCATAAAATTTCTGAACACGAAAGAGATTGGTGCGCTTTATCCCAGGATTGTATTTTTGGACCTTTTATCTTCACGGAAAACACGTACTCTCAAATGTTGCAAGATTTTTTTGAACCGCAGCTTCCATTAAATTTTTTCAAATCTTCTTCAAACAAGCCTTCAGAATTGTGCCAAACTTTTTAAATCAAACATTTCCCGATGGATAGGTAGGGGAAGACCATGGCGATCAAATTTACCAAATATAACCCAACTAGATTTTTTCTGTGGGAATATCTAAAAACAATTAAACAATTGTATATAGAACGAAACCCTAAAATCTAGAAGATCTTAAACAAAGAAGTCGAGATGCAGTTGCTTCAATTATCCCAGACATGTTACGAAATGCCTTTGAAGAATTGAAGCGTCGAATTCAATTAGTAATAACCAATAATGAGGGCCATGTGTAAACATATGAAATGTAAGGCTAATTAACTTTCAGCTATCATGAATTAAGTTTGACAATATTATTTAAAATAAATATTTAAATTTCTTTTTGCACCATTCATTTATGATCACCCCGTATTGTATAAATATGCAAATACATTTAATACCAAATATATATATATAATAATGCTTTTAGATTCTCTCGTACGAGGACATTCGAAAAAATATATTTTCATGTTCTATACATTTTCCCTAAAACTCAACCTTAATTTTTAATTATGATACTGATTATTATTTAATTCTTTATAATAACGTCCTGATTATCCCATTTTAAATCGTTTTCCTTACAGATATCTTGATAAAATGTAAGATGCTGATATTTTCCGTCCAGGTTTTCAAAATTATCTTCGATAAATTTGTTGCCCTATTAATAATATAATATTCTCCAAGAAGTGCTGTTCTGTGTTCATATTTAAAATCATATCACACGATAATTGACTTAAAAATATATGGATATATTCCTATCAAAGATTTATATGAAAAAAGTTAATTACGTGTGCTACTTCTTCCGGTACAATCTACATCAATTGGATATTGGCAAGGGAAGGTAAATGGTCCAGTAGCTGCATTGAATAACAACCCGTCTGGGCACAATTTCTCCTCGCCGACGCCATCAATGCATTCGATATAACTAAAAATAAATAAATAATGTCTGTATTGTTTGTGTAAAACAACAATGCGGAAATCGCCGTTAATATGGACATGGTGTATCATGATATCATGATGTAATGGGTAATAATGGTCTGCACTATTTATTAATTCAAGGACGAATTAACGAATTACGACCACGACGTTGCATCCTTTTAAACGAAATAAGGAATTTAGATTTGCAATGTGAATGCCAATTTAAATTACCAAAAGTTAAAACGTACATATCATCAAACGTAGTGAACTGAAAACTTTGTCATTAACAAATTGTGAGTCGTATAAAATATTTATATTTATTCAAAATAATTAAATTAAATGACTGTAAATACGTATTATGACAAAAATTTAATTATATTTGTACGTCGCGACGTACAAATATGGTCTATAATTTGCATATTTGACTTGCAAATGTCAAAAAATCCAATATGACAGAATAGAGAATTGAAAGACCTATCATTTGATGGGCTACTCGACCCCTATTCCCATTTGAAATTTTTCACATGAGAGTTAGAGGTGTAGGGGGTAAACCACGATAGGTCTTTTTTTATATTTATATGTGAAATGTGTCCCCCGAGAAAGAAAATTTGACGTGTTTCAAAATTTTTTTGAAAGTATAAAACTAACAATAATATAGAGGCTGGCTCGTTTTAACTGGAATGGCCGTATAGGTAAATTTAACTTAGTATTAACTATAGGTATTTGTATGATGATTTATATTTCTTTGTTAAAAGCCTCTTTGACCAACAAACGTGTGTTACAAATATTTATCTTTCGTTCTGTATACAGGGTCCTGCATATTAGCTCCGTTCTTCCATTTCAAATTTCTACCATAGGCAGCGTTTAACTACAGATAAATGAGCATTTCAGGAAATTATTTTTGAATATACAGGATGTCCCGAAAAAGATCTGTGTGGCCGCATGCCATTTTTTTTAAATGGGACACCTAGTATCTGTTTGCATAGTTCGAAGTGTTTTGGGGAGAAATCGCTGCGACTACAAATGTTAAATTTAAGAGTGTTTATTTGGCATATCTTTTAGCAAGGGTTGACGGATGCTTCAGACAAAGTTTTGTGTCATTGCAATATACAGGGTGTTTAAAATTCATTACGATATTAGGAGACATTCGTCTTTCAATTCTCAATTCT
>JAFFZR010028657.1:0-11356 GCA_018397195.1 Lethrus apterus | reverse complement strand
TTTTGTCAAAACTGGTTGAAGTAAAAAATACATTATAATAATATAATAGATTTTAATAAATGTAAAAGATGTAAAAAAAGATACATTATATTAAGCATTATTCGACATTTCTAATTGTTATTTTTGTTTTTTATATTTTTCTGATGAATGGATAATTTTAATAACTCATCTAAGTTTTGAATCCTGGTTTCACTTCACAATTAACCAAGACTAAATACCAAAAAACCAGTACTGTACTGAGAAAACTAGTACGAATGGTCACATTATAGTAGTATAAGAAGATTTTGTGCAAAATTTCATTTTCTACCGACTGCTACATAAATATATAGGATATTCTATTTAAAATATGTTGTTTATTTTTAATATCTCGATAACGCGAAGTTCAACTGTTTTTAAAATTTTACCATCGTAATCGGAAGGGAAAACGCGACTGCTTTGGTAATTTAACCAACATGGTATCTTTAGTAGTAACAAAGTTGGCAATAGTGCCGAGTTCAATTTGAACACCATGTATACTGTTGGAGTTAATAATAGAAAAGACGACGAGGCGTGACAGTTGACAGATGACAGGTAATTTTTTTGAATAGCCTGTATACCAGAGTACACATATCACATTGAAATATCCTGTATTATAATGACAGATGACACGTGTGTTGCGCGTGGTAGGATCGCGCGGTCTGCCTCATGCTATGCGCGCGGTGTCTGTATTCTTAGAGGAAGAAGGTATTTACATTTTTCAAAAAGCCCGCTAACCGTTTACGCGCGAATTTCATTGCGCTTGCGCGGTTTTGTTGGACGGATTCCGGCTGAAAAAAAAATTGATCCATTCGTGCAACGTGATACGCGCGGCTCGTCTACAGAACCGTAATGGCGTACGCCGATTTTCCAGGTATGAGATAGATTTTGCACCGTTCGCACACGTCGCTCCAGATCATGGCCAGCGTTAGTTCGTTAGTTAAATTGAATTTGCACCTATTAGTGTTCCACCAATTTTCCACGATAGCATAGAATTCGCTCTGCTGCATGACATTGCTCACTGATGGTGTGATCGTATGCGTTCTGAAGAAGTTCAAAACGGGGTTGTTATGAACCGTGTATGCTTCGTGGAAAGCGGTGCCGATCGGCGATAATCGTGTAGATATCGGATTTGTATACGAATGGAAGAAGTAGGGCATAATGAGATTCAACAGTAACCACAGGCCCTTGGATTCGTCACGGGCCACATAGCGCGGTATTCGACGCATCAGAATCTGCATGCCCAAATTGTGGGTGCACATTGTCTGTTTTTGTAGTGTATGAAAGCGCGGCGGCATTTCACGCACCAGCTCTGTATCGTACGTGAAAGTCTTTAGAAAAGGACGTATTCGGCTAATGACGGCGGCGTCGCCCCCTAGATTGTTGTTGCTTGTAACTATGGGTTTTGCACTGAGACGAAAGACATTGGTTTCGACAGCACGAATGCCGCGTGTCGCACCAGCTGCAGTGTTGGCAAGCAAACGGGTTTGTCGTAATGAGAGGCGTGGCACATCGTCTCCGTGAATTAGCAGGTTGAAGGCAGCCGCACGAACGCTGGCGTCATAGTCCTGTTGTGCGGCTGTGGAGAAAAAGCGATCGTTTACCGTGGATACAACCTCCGTACCGAAACTGGACATGAGAACAGAGACAAAGAAGGATTTTGCGGCATCCGGCACGCCGATAATAGCGTAATACGAACGATTTAGATTACCCTTTATGAGAAACGACATTGACATCTTGAGAAGATCTATGACGCGATCAAAGACAAATTCTGCTTGCAATACAAGCAACGCTAACGCATCATATATGGGGGTCGTGTACGCAGCGATTAGCGCCTGTTCGTTGCGCTTCAACATGTCGACCTGCTGATGGCTCGCCGCTTCCCGTATATCAGCGCGCGCGTTTTGTGGGTCCGCCGCGGCTCTTGGTGCAAAGTGAAAATCGTCCAGGCCAACGAGTGGCATCCGCCGTATATTACCTAGTAAACGCTGTGGAATATTCGAATAGCGGACCATAGTTCGTCGATCAAAGGACGCGATTAGTTTTGACAACTGTGGCAGCGAGTCGGCGTTGAGAGCAGCTCCATTGCACCCCACCAGAAAGTCGCGTAGTTCTTTGTAAACGACGTCAAGATTTCTGTTGATCCATGAGAAAATTTCCGTGTCTCGATAAGGGTGAATGGTTCCGATGCGCAATATCCACGAGATTAAACCCAGTATAAACTGCAATACACACTGTGGTTGCTCAGAAAGGTCGTACAGCTCGTGGGCAAACTGAGGTTCTTCGTTTACATATTTGCCAGGGGCGGTCGCATCTCCCGTGTCGGTAGCGCGAAAGGGAATTTCCTTTAAAACACGCAGCAATATAACGGCATCCAGATCTGTCGCTCGCAAATCAACAATCGGTTGAACAACCCTTCCTTCCGTGCGCCGTATTGTACTGCACTGTCGAAACGTGGACGATGTTACCGTCCATGACGTTGCACGTGTTCATGGCGTGTACCTCTTTCTGGGAACAGCGCGTCACAATATCCGTTGCGCGCTCTCGCAGGTATGCAGCGTTGTGTGATATCACTCCCGATGATTCTAGCGCTCTGACGAATTTGGTGGTTAAATGCGGGCCGGTGCCCTCGTAGCTGGTCGCCACGTACCGCAAACATTGTTGCAATGACGAGTTGGTCGCCGAGGACTGTGACGCCGCCCCCGTACCTGTCTGTCTTTCGTGAAGTGCCGCAACCAAGAGACTCGATGGTGTCTGTTGCCCTGCAATCGGTGCATTTGTTTTTGCGATCGCCGAATTTACTGCTCCGTCATTGAGGGGATTCCGTTTCTGTTGGATCTTCACGTGAAACACAATGTCTTCGCGACTGTCTGTATCGCCGTCGCCGTCGCTCCGCTTGCCAATTGAGAAGCGCGGTAACGCCAGCTGTTTATGCACGGCCCCACCAAACATCATGTTAACGAATCCATAAAAATTCAGTACATTATAATTGGCCAATGTTTCCGCCCTGTGCAGAATCGCTAGCCAGTAGCGAACAAGCAGCGACAGGTTTTCGTATGAGGGCAAAGTCCGAAGAATCTCCGGGTGCCATATTTCACGTGTGTTTGACAATGTTGTGTCGACCACCGACGTGCGTACCCTTATCACCGCTCCCGCTCCCCGCTGATCGGTCATCAATAAACTGAACATTCCAAAAAAAAAAAAAAAACAAACCACGACTGTGGATCCACGGCATCCAATGCTCTCGCACGAGCAATGTACTCTCACATGTGCTCCACGGTCGGCAACATATACGACTGGACCGCATCGTCATCGCCGTACTCGTTTTTTACAACAGGCTTCTGTTTCTTTCCAGGCTTCCGTCTTTTCTGTCCTTTTCCCTGAGGCGGCGAACACCGTGTTCGCGATTCATCGTCATGTTCTACGATCTTGTGCTTTTTCCGAGTGGACGCCTTTTGTGCGCAGCCGGTGGCGATGACGCGGCAATAGCGAAGCGACCGTCGTTTTGCAATTCTGCAATCACGCTCGTGACCAAGGAGGGCGACAGATCGCCGTTCTGATGACGCCGGCAACGATATGCATCTGTCGAGTTGGTTGTACTGCTCAGACAGTACCATAGAAAAAGGATGTTCAAATAGTCGTGCGAGTATGTGCTCAATTGCATGTATAATGCTTTGTAAAACATGGGGCTGCATTGTACGTAGTCAAGATAGCATCTAGTACCGTTTTCGATGTCATCGCCGATCTGTCGAAGGACCGTGCAAATATCAGTCGACAAGGACGGAATGCTTTCGCTAAAGTGCACTTGTGCGACAGCGCGACGTGTCACAAAATGTCCGTGCATTAATGCATTTCCATCGTTACCTGACGCTCTCTCCGCGTGGGTCGGTGCTGTTTCGACGAGTTGCTGCTCCGAGGATGACCCCTTCGCGGGATTTATGGCATCGCCGGTGTCGGTCGTGTGAGCATCGGCCAACCACAATACTTCATAGAACTCACGCGGAAGTAGTTTGGGATGTGTATATTGTTTATTCGAATCTATATTGCCGCCTGCGAAAGGAAGAGCAGTGTCACAACAGGCCGTCATTAGGAAATTCGAGAAGGCTTTTAATAGTATACGGCGGCGATCGGCTGAGTTCGTCTTTGACGAGCGGATGCAGATGAGGGTGTCGTCAGCACTGGCGTTATCAGTGCTGCCTGCCGGTACCGTTACCACCAGCGTACTGTCATCTTGGCTGTTTTCCGTTAAATACCGCGTAAAAATTGACGACTCTGCTAGACGCGCTATCTCAACTCCATTATGGGGATACGAACACAAAAGCTTTTGCCCTGTCCCGTGCTGCGTATTGCCTTCAGTGGGGAGGTGTTTGTTCGGATGCAAATACAGCGTAATATCGTCTGTATTAACGGTCAGCGCTGTAACGAGGTGCGTCGACGCTTCCACGCATAACAATGTCGGTAGTACGCACTGCAAATGTAATAGGGATGTGAGAAATAGTAGTTGTTCAGAGCACGGCAAGACCGACGATTCTGGCGACGAAATAACTGAAACGTCGTAAGTCCGTTGGCCATACGTAAATGGTAACGGAAATTCCTGTGTTGTCTGGTCCAGTCCGTAGCTACGATCTAATTCCCCGTCTTTCTGCGCCGATATAAAATGATACCCGAGGTATGATAGTAGATGAAAGTATGTGGGAACATCTACGTGGAAGCCAAAATAGACAAAGGCGCGCGTTATTCTGTCGCCACCACCGATACCGTCATCGGTCGCTTCTAAAATCGACACAACCGGTTCTGTCCACGTAGTCGCTAGACCGGGGGCTAGCGGCATCGCTGCCCCTACGTCGTTGCCGCAAGCCTTCCACGACGAGTAAATTGTGCGCACCTTTCGTTTAATATAATCCGCTACTAATATGCATCTTTGCAGCTCGCCTTTGCTGTTATCATTCGCCAAGCGATTATTTATTAATAATGGCACAAGAAAACGAATATATGGAACTGCTGCCAAGCAAGACAGTACTTGGCTCTCTCTTGGCCACGGTCGCATCACTAAACGACTGTAGAATGCTTTGCCTAGTTTCACTCTTGCTACGTACAGCAGATGTAGCAGCACATTGTACGACAAAAGACCTATCGTCACATACTGTATGTTCTCGTTATCGTCTTGCACGACCCCCTCCGCCTTTGTGCTGTAGCCACGTTGAACTCTTAGAGTTGGTTCGTGTCTATGCAAAGTTGCGTTGAAACCCGCTATGTGCTCCAACAAATAACTGTCCACTGCACCGGCTTCTACTTCGTCTACCACACGATCGCAAGACAATGTAAACAGTTCCCGTACCCACTTTTCTCGCTTTATAAGTACTGCATTGTTCGACATGGCGCCTTCTTCGTCGGCATCAATGTCGCGGTCCACATTCCGCAGTGCCCAGGAATGCATTTTTTTTAACGCTAAAAACCACTTGCTCGTTCTCATGTCGACGACATCGACAGTTGCCCTTTCACTTGCAGGAGACATTTTTTGCCACCTTATTTTCTTTCCGTCCTCTGTGGGAAGAAATATACATGTATAATCTCTAGCGATAACATGACCGATCTCTGGATAACAGCGCGCGGGTTATCGCCGACGACGTAATGTACCTGTGCGGAGTGTATCCTGGAGCGGCTAGATCAAAGATGTGTGATATCTACAGATGCTTTGGTAACAGTCAAGGCTCGCAATATCATTTGACATGCCGGACGGTCAAGGGCGATCAGGAGGAGTGCAGTTCCATCCCGCTGTGGCAAGCAGGTCTAAATGCAACATCCACAAACCTCTTCGCCCCCACATTGTCTATAACGCACCCCACAACCGTCGCGGACGAGATATTCATGAGAGACAAAGTGTACATCTGTGGCGCATACGGCACTACGGGCGCCTGCCTCACTGTAGGATACAAATATGTTCACGGTACTATTGCATTACCCTTGCACCCACATCTGTTCACCTGCATTGCTTTCACGTACTGAAACGGTTACATTTGTCAGCCCTTCTGATTTTGGAAGGCTCTCAAAGGCGAAACACAACAACGGTCCAGGTGTATAACCGTGTGTACCGATCATTTATTGTAATATTGTATATGTAAAACTTTGTACCATAGGTTTATAAATATATAGGAGCATAGTTTTGTCAGATCTACTGCGCTCACTTCCATGGTAGCAATCCACCAACCCACTAATTAGACTGCTGGCATCACCGCCAGCTGGACGGCGGCGATCTTCGCTGCTCAACCGGCTCGTGGTAACACACCGGTATCCACTTCGTGCCCACTCGGTAGTCTTCGGTGGCTTTCGGCTCGACTTTCGGTTAGTTCGAAGATTGACCACCATGCGTTGGTGAGGGGGCGCTGCGAGCGTGGTGGCAGAAGTGGCAGCTCTGGCAGCTATTTTGCACTCTCACCAAAGTCGAGGCAAAAAAAAACTTTTTTGCGATTTTTTTCTCGCGTCTCCAGCGAGAGTGCAAAATAGCTGCCAGAGCTGCCACTTCTGCCACCACTCCGGGCATGCGCACTGCGCTTTTATATGTGTGTAGTGGCATAATATTATTATTTTGCTATACTATGAGAACGATAACGTTTCGGTGTGTACGATAATCATAACATAACAGGGTTTATGCGGAAGGGTTTATGCAAAAAAATCTATTTCTTTCGTAATTGTTCATACATGTCCCGCCCCCATTGGCATATGCGCCCTGTAACTGTGTATGGCGGATCGCTGACCTACTATTTATGCTACGCCCTACTGTGAGGCTATACCTGTAAGAGTATGATTGATAGTGGCTTCCTAACCCAATAATCGGTAAAAGCGAGGCAGTAGTTTACGCCACGCAGAAACGTGCGCAGCGGTGGGCAGGCAGAAATTCCTTAAAAATGTTAGATCACCCTGCATTTACTCCCATATAAGATCGAGCCCAGAAGGCAGCAAGCAAGAGTTCGCGGCTGGATCGCTTGCCGCGTTGTGTTGTTCTCCACGCATGTCGCTTCCGATGTCTTCTCTGGCCAAGCACCACACCAGCAAGCATGAAGTTCGTGAGGTAAGATTTCATACTTTCAATGCACCCGCTCCCTTCTCGCTAGCGAGTTCTTCTTCATGTATTTCCGCTTCGATATCAACGAGAATTTTTTCCTCCGTTTTTGTGAGCAACGAGACGTTCTTAAATGTCGTGTGGTTCCGACGACCCTGTGTTAAATCTACATACGACATTTCACCTTTAACATATGCACAACTGCGTTCCGTCGGCGAAATATTCAATCCAAATTCACGTTTGACGAGACGCCCATCAAATTTGCACACATTGGCCGTTCGTTCCAAATACGTGCCGACTGCGGCTTCCTTTGTTATTTTATTTACTATATACAGGTAGCCTTTGTAGTAGTACAGTCTATACATGTTTGTAATGAGTGCGCGCCTGTTGCGGTGATTGAGGTGCGGCGTCACTTTGGTGCGATAAGTCGCAAAGCAAGCTTGATTTTCCGCATCCAGACCAATCTGATAGGAGTCCAGCACGGCGGCATCTTCAACACGTTCGACTTTCTCGAGGTACCTTTTAGTTGGATTTGTGTAGACACGGGAGGAGTCGTTCTTAAACGGAATAATATCATCGTTTTCGGTTATGGGCTTCCCTTTATCAGTACCCGTTAAATAATTTCTGTTCCGCAATTCTCCAAGATTCACGCTGACACGTATATTCGCTGGGATGTAATCGCTCTTGGTGTCAGCATCTAGGCACCTCTGAAATTCAGAGGTGCCGTCGCCGCCGCTTTTGTTATACGGTACTGCATGATAATTTACTATATAACCCGCCTCGGTTATCAGCATAATTTCCTCGACCTTCAAACGGAAGGGTGCTATTGTATATCGATTATACACTCCGATTGCCTTAGGTCCCAACTGTACCAATATTGACAGGCCGTCCTCGGCACGGTGGGTGAGTGTATTACTTGAACCCCCTCCGGGCAGTTTGATCAGCTCGTTGTTGTACGATATTATGCCGGGATAGCGCGTCATATATTCGTTTCGCAAGCGCGAGTCAATGTCGCTAAAGAAGTACATGCGGCCCATGACTGTAAACTCTCCGAGATGCTGATAGCTATTGTCTGCTTCGTAGTATGCTAACGTTTTTTTTTGCGTTATAAATTGGAATGTGTACGCCTTTGAGCTCAATGTTCGGAGATCGCGATGTCAGGATAGGATTGTTTGGAATATTCAGGGGTGACGGGTTGGCGATTATCGACAGTTGGTCTACGAAGCGTTCGTAGCCCAGCAATTTGAAAAAATGACACAGTAATTCAACGTCTTTGAGACATTCCAGCATGCATCCAAACGGACGCCAGTTTTTATGAAATACAAAACCTTTGTCGGGATATATGCCCTCGCCCGTGAGAACAAACGGGCGCTCAATATATGAAAACACCTGATCCCAATCGGCATGTCCTAGCCTGCTACGAAAGTCGTCCAGCAGCAAGCTGAATGCAAGGAATACTACGCCGAGCCGGATTGCATTGGGGCCGTCCCTCTGCCAGCCCAGGGCGATTGTTGGGCTCGTTATAATATTAGATATAACGTTCGTAAAATAGTCGTCGATGTTCTGATTAGATTTTTTGTATTCGTGTCGGTAAACGTAGCTCACCATACATACCAAATTAGGAAATGCTATACAAAACGAATACCAATTAGTGCCCCACGGCACCTTCTGGGGCGTGAACGGAGGTTTGATCTTTGACATGACAACCGTTATCACATTTTCCAGTATATCAAATATACGCTTTTTCTCATCATCATCATCCTCCTGCATAAGCGCGTACCTAAGCAATTTCGCGCAAAAGAAGCACATGTTACTGAACTCCTCTTCTTTGGTGCTCCAGTCTGCATAACGTTGAAACAATTTGTTCGACTCATCGTAGGCTATGAGATTCGATTGAATCTCTTGTATATCATCCTGTTTTAATTCTATGTCCATAACATATTTAAACATAAAATCGGTAAATTGTCGAATCATGGCTTTTTGTGACATCTTCGCCTTTCCGCGTCTGTTCTAAACCAAATGTTTTTAGCGTATACCAATAACAGAACGACTGTTGCCACGAGCAGCATCACCGCAACAGTTACACTAAAAAAAAACGGTATCGCCCATTTTTTTCCGCGAGCGTGCCAAAAAGTTTCGATTGCTATACATAGTGTCAATTTATATGGTGTAGGATAATGCTGGAATATGGTGGAAACGGCCAAATAACGATCCGTACTACGTACTACTGGTCGGTTTTATGCAGCGTTATGGTTATTATAGGTACTACCTACCTATGTCTAGGCGCACGAAAAGCAAAATTGCTTTCTCATAAAAAAAGCCCAACGTGGCTGTTACGTTCTATATAAAAGGATTGAAACTCGAAACATATAGTAGATAAATACCAACTCTAACCCAATTACTCGCGATGTGTGTGTGTATTATTGTGGTTGTAATGGAAACCCCGGTCCTTATGAATTCTGTCTTTTTTTTGTCTACAGGTGGCGCGAAGAAAAACATTACCGCGCCCTCTTAGTCGGGCGTCATCAAGAGGTAGACACCGAAGCGCTGCTGAATCGAAGCCCGTGTGGCTATCGCGCGCTTGTGCAGTCACAAAATTGCCCATGTCAGCGGTTGAAGAGCCCACACAGCCCACTGGACCTGTCCCCGAAGCTGGAACCGACACCAATACCGTCGGTACACCGTCTACCTCCACGCGTTTCTGCCATCACTCGAAGGAACATGAATATAGTATACGCTTCCCCATCGACATGGCGGAGTTTAGTGCCATAGTGTCAGCGCATCCACAGATGTTTCAGACGGAATATAAAATTTTATTTGAGCCCACGAGCCTCGAATCGATGGAATATTTCATACGAAACACACTTTTCGTCGATAGCGTACCACACTTTAACGTTCTTCGAGCTTTAAAGAAGACAAGAGCTGCGTCGCCGCCAGTTGTAGCCTCGACAAACGAGCGTTATTTTATATTCCGAAAGATTGTTTCTGTAGACACCGACCCCGCATCATTGTCCACCCGACACACAAGCAGGTTAGAAATCAAAGTATGTTTTAGGCAACGTCAGGAATACATATACTATGAAAACGATATGTTGCCGGTGACATTCAAACGTGCCGACGAATACACTATTGCGGACGCCTTAAAGCACCGCCAATTAATGCACACGCTGCTAATTGAACGTAAAAGTGTGGAACGTTACGTATTGTGGCCGCCGTCGCAGTGCGATCCAAACGTAGACATGACGGATGTTGCTTGTCGCGTCGCGTTTGAGTGCGAGTATGACAACCGTTCTACATCAAAACAGCACTACCTGCACCTGGAAATGGAAAGCACGTCGAGCTCAGGAGCCCCCAGTCTGACACTCTGTGCGTTTCAAGAATTTGTGTGCTGCGCTTTACAGAAGTTGCGCGCGTTATTTATTCCGCGCGGCTTTCGTTGGCTGGAGCAACGCTTTGACTATCTATGTCCAAATCAGGTGAAGGAAGTCGTTAGATCGACAAATGTCAAACGCTCGTTCCATGAGAGTTCAAAGCACACCACGGACCTCACGCGTCAATGGAGTGCACTGAAGTTGGATGGCTTAAAAGGTTACGTCATCATCACGCCTGAGCATTATTATATGACTTTTACGGATCTCTATTTTATAGTCCGTCACTCTCCGTCGCCCCATTCTAATATGGTCGATCCCTATTTTCGCTTTTATTACATCGGCACGGTGGAGCGAATTCATAATAACGATTTTTTTCTCACCGACATCATAGGCTGCATTGAGTACACATTCTACGACAAGACTCTTACTGTGGTGCCCGTGGAGTAGTAGGGATTAGCCGATTCTGGAACCACCACCACCACCACCCACTGCGCATGCGCGATGACCTTGACCTTTGGCCTTGACCTCAGGCCTTTGACCTTGACCTTGCCCTCTGACCTTGGTCGTTGGCCTTTGGCCTTGACCTTTGACCTTTGACCTCTGACCTCTGGCCTTTGACCTTTGACCTCTGACCTTTGACCTTGTCCGGCGGGAAATTTAAAAATGGCGGGAAATTTGAAATCCAAAATGGCGGCGGCGGCGGGAAATTTAAAAATGGCGGGAAATTTTAAATTCTAACAGTGATAGGCGGGAAATTTAAAAAAATCTAAATGTGATAGGCGGGAAATTTAAAAATCTAACAGTGATAGGCGGGAAATTTTAAAAAATCTAAAAGTGATACTCGAGAAATGCAGCTCTGTGATTGGTTGAAATTAAAAGTAAAACGAGCTAATTCGCTGACGTGACGATC
>JAFFZR010028656.1:0-11356 GCA_018397195.1 Lethrus apterus | reverse complement strand
TGCTTCCAGACTTGTATCCATTTTCTTTAGATTCGTTGACAGTTGAATAAAATTCAAATTTTAGAATACGCTTTGATTATTTGGTTCGCGTTTTATGTGATGAAGTTGGCGAATCAGGGTAGTCAACACATGCAGAAATTTACTAGATTATAAAGTTGGTAAACATTTAAATTTGTGGAACTGCAAAACAGCAGCCCGGCCCGGACTAGGATGATATATCATCCTAGGGCCCGGAGTGGCTTGGTGGTTGGCTAATGTGAGAAGTCTCAGGTTCGAGTCGCTCTCATGCACGGCTATTTAACTACAACTTCTAGTCAATTAGCCGTGGCTCTCATGTCGGGGTAGGTTCAATTGTTCGTCAAGAGTTGCCGGTAGCATTAACCATTGGCATACAAATGGTGCTCCAGAGGTTTGGGTGGTTTGGAATAAAGCTCGCTCTTACTCTTTCACAGAGAAGAAAAAACTCATTTGACATTGGAATTGTTAACGGCAGTAGGCATGACTTATGTCAGATGTATAATGTAGGTGTACACCTACTGTCGCCAAACTTGTGACTGGCTGAATAAGCGCTTTAGTAAGCTCGGTTGACATTAATTAACGGACAACAACACAACTGTAAAGTAGCTTTTTTATTACTAAAAATAAACATATAGTATCTGTCAAAAATTAAACGACTGGTAGATTTTATATTTAAGTTTAATTGAAGTATTCGTAGGTAAAATTGTAATCTTGTTGTTGGCTACACTGCAAGCGCGAACTTAGAATTCCTGTCAAAAATTTGGAAAGTAACATAACAACATAACCCTTTCGTGTAATTTTTAAAATCGATACAAAATTTATCTAATCACCAATTTTTACTCATAAAAGAAAGAAACACACATTTTTGATATTTTTAATTGTTGAAGGTAGTTTTTGTAACATGTTGAAGATTAGATATTTCCAACGGATATGTTCCAGATGAAAAGATTGGCAGCTTTCGATTTTGACCATACCATCATTGACGATAACTCCGATAAAATCGTAAGAAATCTAATTTCGAAAGAACAGATACCATCAGAGGTTGCGCGATTACACAAACGTGACGGTTGGACATCTTATATGCAAGCTATTTTCGAGTTGTTATATAAACATGGTGTAAATGAAAATGCTGTCAGGAACGCTGTCGAAGGCATAAAACCAAATTTGGGGATGTGCGACCTGATCAAAAGGTTATCCGAAGATTTGAATTATGACGTGATTATCATAAGTGATTCAAATACGTATTTTATAGAATGTTGGTTACAAAAATATAACTTAAATCAAAATGTTTTTAAGATATTTACTAATCCGGCGGTCTTTGTAAACGGATTATTAAATATAGAAATGTACCATTTACAATCAGAGTGTAGTTTAAGCACGAAAAATTTGTGCAAAGGGATGATTCTAGATGAATTCATCGAAACCAGACGATTGGAAGATGTACTTTATGATAAGATAGTGTATGTTGGAGATGGTATGAATGATTTTTGTCCAATTTTACGATTGAATGAAGGTGACTTGGCATGTGTTAGAGATGGGTTTAAATGTGCTGAATTAGTAAAACTGACTAAAAATAAAAAACCTATCGATAATACACTAAAAATTTATGTAGTGAAATCGGACGTTTTAGTTTGGACTAATGGCATAGATATTTCAAATAAAATTAAAACGCTATGTTAAATTAATTTATATTAGTTATTTAATTTTTCTTCATAATTCAAATTTTCAAATAAAATTCCTTGTTCGTTTAATGTTATCCCCTAAATTATTCATAGTAATCTATACATGTAGATATAGATGCATAATGTGATGTAACTTAAAGCATTCCATTTCGTTTATTACCTCCTTTAGTTCGATGTAATAGATGTCGTTCCTATATTGTTAATTTTATCTACTAGTTATCTATTATATGTATATATTTTTTGGATGTGGATGTATAATTCTTTTAATAAATTTTTAAATGGTTTTTATTTAACGGTTCTGACAATTTAAAAATTTGTCCTTTATGTCAGAGAAATTTTTAAATGAATCTGACTTGTGTGTGCTTCCACATTATGTAAGCATATACAACTTTTTTGAAATTAGCAATAAACGATGTGAAATGTGTTGAAATAAAACAACCGATTGAATGCTGAAATCATTTATTTCCAATGAGTATTATTACTGAGTGAACATTGGAATTGTCTAAAACATATCTATCTAAGAGTCAATATCGGAAGATTTCTTTTAAATAACATCAAGATATCACTATAATTATCTTTATATATAATAATAAGTCAAAAATATACGATTTATCACAACAACCGATATCCAGTATACAAAACGGATAAAATTAATTACGGAAAAACCTATACAATCGTAGAGGAACGGAATATTTTCGAACTAAACTACTACATTCGAAGACAATAAAACGCACATACAAAAATATCGGACTAATACTGTTTTTTTTTCAAACTACTATTTCATACGAATTTAAAATCAAAAGCGTATCAACAGGCGAAACTGTTACATAATATATAGACTCTGTTCACACTTTTAATATTCTAATGCTAAAAATTACAATTGTCATCGGCATTTGAGTGGAATATTGTTATGGTTTTATAATATAATGAAAAACCATGTTAAATATTTTGAATTGTACATTGCGGAATCTGTTAATGCTTTAGTAATTTTGTGAAAAGTAAATTTTAAAATTTGATAACCGAATGACAATTGTACAAACTATATGAAACCACACACATTCCTTTTTTTCTTTTTTCCAGGCACTGACGTATATATGAAATGTATTTGTTTTTTAATTGTATAATCAGTCAGTGTATGTACAATTGCGTGAAAAATCAACCTCAAAACGGTGACGATTCTAAATTCCTAAAAGAACGAATACAGCAAATAACATTAAATACTTAAATCTTGCAACAAGATTAGTTTGGGTCGACTCGATTTTTAGAGCTACATAATATCGAACATTTACTATTGTTAAAGTTTTACGAAACAAATTTTATGTACAATAGCATTTATTGGATATTGTTAGGAACGTGCTTATATTAAAGACAATTAAATTTAATTTAAAACTCATGGTTTTCTATGTTACATTTTTGGACAACTTATTTAATGAACAGATTTCTGAAACTATAACTTGTAAAGCTTACACTGGTACATATATGTATAACACAACAACGTGTTGTTGATTTCTTACTGACTGCTCTTCACATTGTTAAAAAAAATGCCGTACATTTCTAACAAAATCAATAAGAAATTTTATTTCCTAGTTTATTTTTCCTTAACCTATGAAATATTATACAGAATGTGATTATATATGAAGCAAAATCTCGCGTTTTAATTTTATCATCATGGTAATAATAAAAGATTATATTACAAACATTTATGTAGAGCACATTTAGTTGTATCATCGATAGAAGAACTACGAGTAGTATAATACAGTGTATGATATTATTATTATATATACTTTCTATCACAAGATAACCAATTGTATACAGTGTTAATAACATGTATGCAACAATTTCAGAAAAACGTGAAAGCCTTTCACCTGAAATTTGGAACAATTCCACGTTGATAAATTAAATTTTATAGTTTCTTTTGAAAATTAAATATTTTATTGCATACTTTTTAGAAAACTGCACGTTCATATCTTCTCTCTTCTAATGATTTAAAAACTATGTATAAATTGTGCATTCATATCACGAGGATTTTGTGAATGTTTCTACATTTAACTACTAATTTTTGACATAAGGAATTTATTATACAAGTACAAATGGCCTGGATATTTAGAATGATATTGTGCGAATATGAAATTTATTTTTAAATGTTGTCTTACAGAAATACGTAGTGGTCGTTCCATTAAAAGCACTGTGCCTTGAAGATGTTGCTTAGGAATAACAGATGAATTATAGGTTTCCGGTATAAATTTTCCATAAACCAATGGCTGTTGTAAATGATAAATGGAAAAGATAATTTGGAAAAAAAGAAGTAAACTAATGTTAAAGATGTCTTCTGAATTGAATAACGTTTGCTCGAAAGTTTTCTTACGTTGTTATATGACACACATTTAGTCGATTTATTTTTTTTCGTGTTGTTTTTACACACTTTTTTGTTAAAATTTTTTTCAAATCGTTTAATTTTTTTTTGATTTTATATGACGCAACAAAGGATGCTTAAGATTTTAATGTTGTTGATTGTACGACAAACGTATTGTCTTCAACATCCTCTTCAATACACTATCTTTAATACACTATGATGGTTATGCCCGATATTTGGATTAAAATATATTCATATTGTTGCTCATTGGTTATGTTGTCTCTAATTATTCTATATTGGACATAATAAATTTCATCAATTCGCACACCAATTCACTTAACGAATAAAGCAAATTACATATTCAAAAATTTACCTCAAAGTGTACATTATAACAATATCTATCGATATGGTACATTTATTCGTATAATCTAATAACGAAACAACGTTTTCAAGTCGTTTATTTACTTCTTACTAGTCATCCCACGAGGGAAATGCCGTTTCGTTTATGAATAACGTCGGATTGGAGCTTTGATTTTGCGGAGTGGGATTCACCGGACTTGGACGTGGTGGTATGGGTCTGGAAGTTGGTGGTTTTTCAGGTCTACTGGAAGCATTTGTCTTGTTAATGACCGATTTGGTGTTGTTTGTTTCTACGTTGTATTGCTGTTCGACTTGGTATTGTTGGTTTTTGGGTTGATTCCACTGATTTTGAGACGGCTGCGACCACGTGTCTTGTTCCCAGGCAGCGGTTGGATCCCAATCGTAGTTCACTTGATTCTGACTGCATGGAAATGATTCATAAATATTATTAGAAACACAACTGTAAGCCGGCCGTGGTCGCAACCCAAAGACCACACTTTGTAATTGAGTTCGACCTGTTGAGGTGGCAGAAGAAAGGGGTAAAATAAAAAATAATAAAAAAATAAAATTATTCAAAAATAATAATAATAATACATAAAATAAAATAAACAAGCCAAGTGTGAAGTACTGTTTTCTATGACTAGACTGTTCAATAAATGCCCAATAAATTCATTCCAAAAGGGTCTAGCAAAGGCAACTGGATGACAAGAATGACCACAAAGCAAAAATGGAGTCTCCTGGAGTCCTCTAGTTTTTCATCATCAATTTTTCATCATTCTTCGTGTGCATCTCTTAAGAGGAGTTTTTGATAAATTGACATTGTAAAAAAATGTCAGCTAATTAAATAATATTAAAAATGCGATATTCATTAAATTTTTGTATAGAAGATAGAAGCGCCATTTTTGCGGATATAAGTTTTGTATAACACCAGCCCTTATTCATTACATGAATATAAATAAAAAAATTGATTTCTTACCTGTAAATATTTGTATCTTGCGCCTGCGTATATTGATTTTCTTCATTATATTTTGGTTTTTCGATATCGGTAACGGTTAATTCTATGTTTTGATCAGAGTCCGGATTTTCCTCTAGCGTGCTATTCTTGATACCATAATAGAAATACATGAGTAATCCTAGAAAAGGATTTCGAAATATTTACAAAATTTGAAAGGCTCACACTCTCACCTAAGGTCATCCAGATCGTAAATCTAACCAAAGTCAATATGGAGAGTTTTAAAATCAAGTAGATGTTGACTGTAATTGCGACCGCCGGTACGAAGGGTAGTCCTGGAGTCATGAACATAAGCGTGTTTCTAAAAAAAAAAGGATTTTGGATCAGCAAACGGTTTAGATCAATTATTGACTTATAACACTCAATACATCAATTACTGTGTTTATTCTTGATAAAGAAAAGAATACATACCTATTTTGGGGTTTCCTCGATATGGCTAGTAAAACAGCTATTATGGCGAACAGGAAGAGAAAGAAGAAAAACGTCGTGGCTCCTGTCATATTATGCATACCACATACAATGATGAGATCAAATATGCAAATAAGGAGATAGAGCACTCCTACCATTTTCATTACGAATATTCCGGACTCTTCAGTTGCTGGTCCCGTATCTACCCATGGAAAAATTGCAGGACATAGATACGTTGCCGCCTAAAATATTGAAAAGATTTTTTCTGAACGTTTAAGAAGAAGGGGAGCAGCTCTTGCTTTTGAAATTTTGGGTTTGCCCATAATATGAATTTACCTGTAATCTGCGACCTATATATCCTAGACTGGGACCGACGGTCGCACCAACAACTCCGCCTGTACTGGTGGCACTGCCCGCTCCGTGTAAGGTACCTTCAAATATAAAACTGATTGACGAATGTTAAATTGATCGTGCTTACCATAAAATTTGTTTTCTGTTCGATCTGAAACTAAAAACTGATCATCTCTCATAGAAAATTCCTCTTCTTGCTCATCCCCTGGATACGTCTCATCGCTGTCTGGTGAACTGGTAAACAGATCAAATTATATAGGGTAATTGAAAGGAAATCGTTATAAGTTTATGGGGATTTATCAATTTTATGGATCTCTTCAAAAGACATTGAGATTTCTTCGTATGAAGAATTGTTGCCTAAGTCACAGGGATTAGAAATAGTTAAGCCATAAACGTAATGATGAGGAAAAGATTGGAGACATCAGTGTGGTGAATGATTATTATTTGATATACACTTTGGAATTGGATTTGCAATGTCAAAGCTAAAATATGGGGATGTTGGATCTTAACATCTTTATCAAACCCACTGAATTTCTGACCTTCTAAGAAGATTGCATGAAAAGTAGAGTATTTTTTTTATTAATAAAGCTACTATTCCGATTTTCTTTTCATGTTTTCATATTTTAATTTCTTCCAACTTTGTTGATAAGTTATTCATTTTATCATCCACATTGGTATAACCAACAAAAGTATATTGACATTTTCTACCTCCTTGTGATCCTCCTAACCATAATTCTTTGCGTCGGTTGGGATGGTATAGGCGATGGTGAAGGAGCAGTTGTCTGTTGTCCAAGATTTGTGTCTAAAGCGTGCTTTAGCGCGTCCGGATGAAGCTGGTTTCCGTAGAGGCCTTGCCCATTAGGCGCTTGCGCAAGACCCTCCCTCGTAGGTGAACCTCTTAGAGGAGTCCGCAGGCTTTGTGGTAATAATTCTACCAAATTTGTAGAATGTGGCTGATATCTTAAAATCAGCACACAGGTGGATACTAAAGTATATGCTAAAAGTGTACCTGAAAATATGAAAATTTATAATAAAGAGTATACAATGTAAACCTAAACAGCTCCTATAAGTATTTATTTTAATATAAAAATGAGAATTAAGGATTCCTCATCATTCAAAATACCAAATATTTTATAAGTCAATGATCTCTTACTGTAGTTCACAAAAAAAATTAACAGAATAAAAGAGTATTACTGTTTATTGTTAACTGCGAAGCACAAAGAAATTGCCTACAATGAAATTATTTTCCTTTACTTTGCTATTATTATTACTACTTTATCTTATCGCGCAAGTTTTCAAACACTTTGAACAGATTTTCTTACCTATGGACATCATTTCAACTAAGATTTCTAAACGTATTAAAAGAGCTGCACACGCTGCAGCCAGACCACTTATGAACGTGGCCAATGCCGGCGTCCCAGTGCTCGGCCAAATTTGAGCGAATAATCTATAATAATGTCGGAATAAAGTTAATCTGGTTGGGATAATTTTTTCAAAGTTACTTGAAAATAAGTCCATCTTGGGCCATCGCGTACACTATTCTGGGCATCGGAAACATCGAGCCAAACATGCTGACGGTGAGACCGGCCAGCGCTCCCACGGCCACGATGTATTTGCACTTGTAGGCCTGCACCTGTCCGAACATTTCGACCAAGGCCGAATCCGGATCTACTTTGTCATATGGCACTGAAAATATTTTGAAAGAAATACGGATTAATTAATCGTAGGTTGTTACAAATGGGCATCAATATATATATAAGTTGACACAGAAAATAATTGAGGTAGGAGGAAAGTTTGTATAAAATCAATTTCCAACACTGACAAAGTTTGTAAACATTTTAACATACAAGGGGTATTCAAAAAGAAGAAGAGAAGAGAATTAAAGGACGACCGAATAAGACTTCATGATGTAGAAGAAATTCAATTTTAGAGTAAGTACCCATTGAATTATTGCAAATATTTCGGAAAAGAATTTTCACATTTCAATCAAGTTAATTTGCTCTTTAAAAAAAATTAGACGTCACAGACACAACAAATAAAAGCATATTATAAAGCATATCATTCGTTCGAAAATAATTGAAATAAGTCTTGCAGGAAAATGCATGGATAAAACCATCACACTGATCAAAATTGCAGTCTTACCTATTAAAGTTAACATCATGGAACTAGTAACGTACGCTATTAGTATTATTATTAAACTAGAAACAATAGCTAATGGTATGGATTTTTTCGGATTGTTGGCTTCTTCACCGGTGGTGGCGATGATGTCAAATCCTATAAACGCATAGAAACATGTTGCGGCACCGGTGAATACCTAAAAAAAAAAAATTTTATTTAAAAATAATATAAAATTAATAGCAATTTATTGGGGAAAATTGATAATTTTGTTATCAGGGTGTTTGCTTAAAAACATCGTCATAACATGTTATATATTATTTTTATTTTCAAACTTTATATTCATCTGATGGGAATCAGCTCAACTTTCGTAATAACAAAGTTTAAGACTTTTCTTCATGACTCGTTTTATTAATTCGAGCTCAAGGAAATGCTATAACAACTTTTGTCCATTCTGTCGTCCAACTTTACAAACTCAATTCGAATTACTTACACCTGACCAACCGTACGGAAGGAAGCCTTGGTGTTTCGACCAGTTGTCGGTGTCCACGTAAAACAAACCTGCTGTCATTACAAACACCCAAACAGCTAAGTTGATCGCATTCAATATGTTGTTAAATATTAGCGATTTTTTCACTCCTGCGGCCATCAGTAACATCATGAGGAGGGTTATCACAAATGCGAGAAAATCGGGCGGATTTTCTGAAACGAAACGAGACATTTTTATATCAGTCTCAAATTATCGAAAGGAAAAATAAAATTTCAACAAAAGAGCAAATTACAAAGTGTATTCTTTAGGAAAAATATCGTTTATAAAGTAATTCATTTTTTATTTATGTAGCAAGAATTTAAAATCCTGCGAAATTAATTGTTTAAAGTACCTAGCGATTACATCTCTTTAATACCTCAACTAAAGAGAAAATAAATCGATGCGGAAAATTTAAATTGAAAAACAAATTGCTTAGTTTTCCCTCATACGGTCGCTAATAAATATGTACGAAGGATTTAAGTTAAACAACAGAAGCAAAAAATTACGGATAAACGCTTTAAGTAAATTGAAGCCTCTAGGTTTATGAACGATAAAGATCAATTTTCAACTTCGTAATTTTTGTTGATTGCTGAAAATGAGATATATTTTCCTATCCCACAACGCCATACTGCGAGCATTTCGCTATGTCACGAAAGTCTAAATTTATTTCTTTGAAAAATTTTGTTACATAATGGCACTGGAAAAATATGTACCCTACCATTTCAGATCTGGCACGACTGTAAGGGCTTCCGCACTAATTACTTTGTAATTGAATTGTAATGCCGGTGCATTCTCGCCGTTCGGCGCACTGTCCTCTTATGAATATAAATTGTTCTCGTTAGACGACACGTCATTCATCCGCGTCTCTTAATAGAAAAGACTGACCCCTTGCTTTATCTATTTTTTTTTTTTTGTAGAAATATACACATTTATTTTTAAAAAATTAACAATTTTCGAAACTTCCAGTAAAGAAGAGTGATGAACAATTAAGTGCAGATGAAACAGATGAACAGATGAAGAAAAGTTAGTTTCAAATCCATTTATTTGGGAACATAACGAATATTTTATCCAAACATTCACACTAAATGTAGATTGTCAAATTTTAAACTGTTGTATAATGAAATTTTTCTTTTGGTCCTGTGATTTGTTTTTTTGATTATCAAATGTAATTTAAAATTGGAAATATATTTAAACAAACCTACCTCCAAATAATCGACCAACATTGTCGCCGATGGCTTCAGAAATGGCGCCGTTCGCTAGAGCGTCGAAACAAGCGCTCAGAGCGCAGGCACACGCACTGGTACCTATCAAATATTCCAGTATCATATTCCATCCAATGACGAACGCTATGAACTCTCCAACAGTGACGTACGAGTACATGTAAGCTGAGCCGGTTGTGTGTGGTACTCTCACCCCGAATTCTGCATAACACGCCCCTGAAAAATAAACGGTATTCATGTATTATTAAATGATTCAAATTTCGTGTTCATATCTCGTTAATACGGAACCAATAAGTGCTGATAAAACACGCTCAGGTTTGAGCAAACAAGAATGAATCGTGGCTTATCTGCGATCGGAGGCCACAAAGCTCGTTTAAACATACATATGAAGCTTTTACTGGCATCGATATTATGAGGGAGGATGGGTCGGACAATAAGCAAATGTGCCATTGATTTTCGCTTTCGTCGATGTACACAATTTGAATTGAATTGAATAATTTGCGGATCTATTTTATCCTCTCCCCGTGCTTTTCCCATTTTTAGTTTCTTCCCTCTCTTTCATTTTGATCTTTTCTACTTTTCATGTCCATTTTCTATTTCATCCTCTATTCCACTGTTTCATATTATCTTTGTTTAAATATGTCTATGTAGAGACTTTTAATTAATTTTTATTTCATTTTTTAATTTATTTTCGCTTTCATCTTCTCATATTCCTTATTCTATTCCAAAATTTTCTGTTACTATTTTTGTAATCCTCATTGAGTTTTGTCCCAAATTTTTTCCAACCGCGTCTTTTGTGCTCTTTTTACCTCGTTTTTTCGTATTGTGTATACATTTATGTCTTGTGACTCCGGTGTACTAAACCATTTTTTCCATGCAATACTGACCAGATTTTTTAGATTATTTAGTTTAAAAAACAGACAGAGCTGTAGTATCGTTATTACTCATCCGATTTTCAAAATTCAAAAACCGCATTGAATTGTTCAAAGCCCGCTATAAACTGGCAGTAAATAATATGTTTTATTTTGAAGCGCCTTTTTTTAAATGGCAATATATCTTTTTTTTTCTTTTTTTCGAATTCTACTTTTTTTTCTGAACACAGCGATATAATAAAATCATATTTTGCCCGAACCGTAGCCGTAAAAATCAATTAAAATGTGATCACAGTGAAACGCAATTAAGTAAGCCATGAAACAAGTTATCCAGATAGAAATCTTCCTAGCTTTCAAAAATATGAAATATGAAATGCAAAATCTTCTCTTGATCTATTCAAAAAAAAAATACAAAAATTGATTCTTCGTTCTCTGT
>JAFFZR010028655.1:0-11358 GCA_018397195.1 Lethrus apterus | reverse complement strand
TTCAATTTAAAAAATTAATAGTTATGCTTGTATCTTAGCAACGCGATGTTCTTTTGTTTTATAATTTATTGCGTGAAATGCGCATTGCATGGTACTTAATCTTTGTCCATTTAACCAAGTTTGTATCTCTTTAAATAAAAAAGTTAGCTATTGTAGAATGTTCCCGTGAACAGACTGTATATGAATTGGTTTTTTTTTATAACTAGTAAAATCGACTAATTTCTTTTCTAATAAAAGTATGGACTTGGGTTCAAGAGTGAAACATTTGAATATAAAAAATACGATTTTCAAGTTTTCAGTTTTATGTAATATGAACAAAAAGGTGTAGATTAAAACAGTTGTAGTAATACAGACTGCGAAGGGATTATTTCGAAGACGAAGAGTCAAAGATTTTTGGTTTTTTTGAATTTTAAATGCCAACAATTTTTAATTTCCTTTTGACAATTTTGATTTGTTTATTATTCTCTTGCATTACATTATCGATTTATTTTTTTATTTAAACGAAACATTGACAATTTAAATTTAAATACTACATCGGATATTTGGCAGACAGTAAAAGACCAAAAACACCGTAGACCGTCATTAAAATGGTTATTTTTATTGGCAGGCTTTGCGGGTGCATGTTACAGTCGAAAGTGTTCAGTTATGTTCCGAATGTTTTCGAGATAGCAATCAAGTTTTATTAAAGAAAACAGTTTTAACGTAAACTGCCCGTCTCCCACGCACAACGGGCAATGTTTACAATTAATTGGCATTTTTGCCGTGGTTATTATAGCAACGCATAAATTACAACAACAATTGTTGAAATGGTTAGAATTTATATTTATGATACACGACAGGCGACCTTTCTATGCGTTTTCTAGAATAGCATGAAATGCACTGTTGAGAATACACTCCTAAGTATTATTACTCATTACGTTTTTACAGTTGTCCGCTATCACAGTTATGTTTGTTGTTTTATAAGCTGTATACAAAAATATGCATGTCTAATATATTATGGCTTTTTAATATATTTTTCTAACGATATTAAAGTTTTAAAATCGGTAGTATGCATTGAAATTATAATATCCGGTAAAAGCAATTACTGTATTTTGTGCGAGAAACGTCTGACAATCTTGATTAAAATAAATGGCCGATAAAACATATCGAATTATGCAATGTTCGCAATTGGTTTCATAGAAAATATTTTCGCGTTACTCGCAGATTATAAATTAAAATTTTTAAATAACCCATTTCGAAAGCACTTCCCGCAAACTTAAATCATTCATAAATATTTTTGAGCAAAAATCGACCGAAATAAACGATTTATTGCCGAACGATCGTAATGAAAAAAGACCCACTAACACACATTATATCATGCAATGCAATTGTAATAAAACGATTTAAACCATGCCTAGATATTGTATATTCATCGATAGTTATATTATTGGAATATAACGTTGGTATATTTTTTTCGTTTTAGGGTTGGACGTCGTTTGGTTAAATGACGGGGGGAATTGAGGTTGACCAGATGGTTGTTAATAAAAAATATATTCGTAACATCACTGATATGGATGTGAACGCGTAAAATTGTAGGGTTAAAATATATGGACGAGGACAATGTGCATCACTCATCAGAGTCATCAGTTTATGGGGCTGCTTATAACAATTTGTAATAAAAATTAAATATTATATAATATTTTGATACATTGTTACATATCAAAGTGAACAAATCAAAAAATTTAACCAATTTTCGTTAAACCAATTCAAAGATTTGTAAATTATTTTCGGAATTCAACGAGGATCATCGTTTTAAAATTATTAATTAACAGGTGTGAACGTTAATTTTGAAAATAATTTTAGATGTATTTCTCAAACGTTCGGTTTGTACATATATTACATTTATTATTTATTGCCGAGCGTAAATGCGCGAACACAAATCGTATCTGCGAACGAACTTTCTAATTGGAATATTTTTGTTAGTGTCACGTGTTAAGAAAAAAATTGAAAATTAAAAGTTGACGTATTGAAGAATAATTATACGTCGTTGTAACAGTTGGTTTGACACGTATTTTCGTATTAATTGAACAAGAATTAAATATTTACATGGCTCAAGCTTCATTCATATGGAGCAACAACATGCTGATATGTACAAAAATTCGAAAATAGTCTATGGATGTGAGAGTAATTAATTTAGTAAGTCATCGATTCTACTAAAGAATAAATCAAACAAAAATGTGATAAACAATAATTTCTTATTAAATACGCAATAAGGCAAAGGTTATGAAAAAGGTAGAAAGTTCAAAAGACTTTGACAAATAGAAGTTAGAATAAGAAGCGGTTCGAACCCAAGAACCATGGCTGGAAAACGGCCATAAAAAATAAATTACAATATGATTATCTTTTCGAAAATATTTATTTTCAAGAGATCCTATGATATTCAATGATCAAAATCATATCACGTGAAAATTTATTTCATTCGAATAAAGTAATGTGAAAATATAATCTCAAATTGCAAATTTTATTTCTAAATTATAATAATTTAATATTAGTGGAAAGAAATTAATATATAAAAAAAACCATAAAAAAAAGTTGCATGTCAAATAAAAAAATTAATAATTATATATATAATTCTGTGTAAACAAATCTTAAAATAAAAAGCTAGGAAAGCTTAAATGGTTCGAGGAAATAAGAAACCAAGGCGAAAGAAAACAATAGGTTGCTGTACAGTAGTCATTGCAAGGTTAGATATTCATTGGAATTTTGTCTTGGAAAGAATTTTGGGATTTCTTCAATTCAGATTATATATTTCCTATTTTCTCTAAATGTTGAAATAGATTTATAATAATTATAGTCATAGAGTATATACAGATCAAAAAAGGGTACACAACATGGATGTTTTTAAAATTATTCAATTAAAAAAAAGTCAAAATATGAAAAGTTTTAAAATTTGAGCAACTTAATTTTGTGTGGTCAAGTCAAATTTTTGCACGGGTTTCCTGGTCAATGCCGAATTCTTTAAAAGAACTTGGCAAATAAGACTACTTTGTGACTTGGACCATTTTACAGACGTTACAGATGTTAACTGGTGTTTATTCTCATAGACAGTGCTTGTGGAAGAATCACCTTAACATTCCAAAACACACCATACTTTCCTAAAAGAATTTTCAATATCAAAATTTGTGATGGTATAAAAGTAGACATTTCGCCTACATATTTTGTTTTGTTAAGTCCTTTTTGCAAAGTTAAATTTCAACACAATAATATTTTAGATATGGAAAATTAAAATCAATTACATGAAAAAAAATGTAAAATTATTTTATTTATTTGATGCATAAATTGAATGAGGTGATTTTATACGTTGACAAGCAAGGTTATTAATAACACTTTTCTTAA
Source organism: Lethrus apterus (assembly GCA_018397195.1). Lineage (NCBI taxonomy): Eukaryota > Metazoa > Arthropoda > Insecta > Coleoptera > Geotrupidae > Lethrus > Lethrus apterus. Next base: position 7,983 of record JAFFZR010028655.1, on the reverse strand, counting down.
GGTATATTAAAGGAGTGTTCGAAAAATAATTAATCTGTTTAAACCAATTTGCGTATATTTGAGTGTTAAGGTGTTTAATTTTTATATTTAAAAATTTATACTGTTATTGTTTTCTGTTTAAAAGTGTTGTGGTATGAATTAAAAATATTTATTATAAACATTAGTCTTAGTTATAGGTATACGTACTAGATAATTGTAAACATACCTTTTTATAAAATGAAATAACAAAATCTAAATTATTCAAACAACTGAACTAAGTCTTCCACAACTAAATTAGCAATAACTGCAGAAATGGGAGAACCCATTGCAGTTCCAAATAATTCATTATATGTATCATTATTACATTGAAAATAACAATTAAGAACTAAGACAGAGTTCAATTGCTTGCATAAATTCAGCTTTTGGTGAGTCAGTAAATTCATTCAATTTTTTGAATATATTATCATATAAAATAAATATAAAATAAAATGTAACAATAATAAAATAATCGAAAAAAGATTGAAGAAAAACTGCCTAGAAGATCTAACTAAATGAACAGCTGTGAACTGTCAATGGACAGTATCCGCTTCAAGTTTTCATTCATAATATTTGCTAAAAACTCTATAAAATTGAGTAGATTGTAAATATTCATATAATAATAATAAAAAAATAGTACACAATGGATTATCATTTTTTCAATCACAAGGCAATTTAACTAAATTGTCATTTGTGTACAGTAGCAATTATACCTTTTAAAGTCGTATTTACGCTAACTGCATGGCACAAAAAACCACCGTTTATACACTCATATAGCATTCAGCCCTAACCGCTTATTAAAACATCGTTAACTGTCATACTAATTTAAATTGATTTCGTTACGTCACAAAGTATATTTCGATAGTTTCACAACGCGAGTTTTTTTCCAGTTCGTGTCGCGATAAAAAAAATTAAAACGGATATAATTGGCCTCTAATGGTTGTTATTATTAACGATGCCAGGTTATTGTGTAATAGACGAGGAGAAGAGCGAGTGAAACGGTACGAATTAAGACATGTTCAAAGCATGTGTTAGCTAGGTTAAGGATAGAGGAGTAGTACAATCCCAAAGACTCGCCGGGATATTTATGGCCCGAGGGTCACAAGCCATTGCTCCTGCCCGCATTATTACCCAACAGGGTTTATATTCGATTGTTCAGACGCTCGCAAAATATATACACCTGTTGGAATCACTGTTGCTCCACGTCGAAATTCCTAAGATCATGTAAGTTTAAAAATCGTTTACAATAGCATCAATGAATGGTGATTTTTTTTTTATCGCGAGTCATTATGGATTTGGTTAAAATATTTCTATAAAATTTTGAAATTAAGGATTATATACAAGATCTGAACATTATAAAAATAGTAAAGAATCAAAGAATCAATCAAAATAGCATGATGACAAATATAAATTAATAAATGGTCAAATTTGAGCTCATACTTTATTAACTGGGCAAACAATATTACTAAAGTCAAGTTATCAAATGGAAAGTAAAAAATATTTCTTTGTTTCGTTAAATATGAGGCCTAAATAAAAAAAAAAAAATAGATTTAAATTTAACGCCATATTTATTGTGATATATTTTTAAAAAATTCGAGGATTATCAATTTATTATATACATCTGATGATAGAAAATTAAATGGTGAATAACAAACAGATTCATGAGTAAACTTTGAAATTAGGACTTTTGGTGTTATATTTTTATTACCTTAAATGAGATTAAGTCAAAGAGGACAAAATCCAATCTTTGTAATATTGATTACGATATTATTGGGATTTTCTATTTAAAGAAAAAATTATTTCTATTCTATTTTTCTGTATTAGAAATTTCCTTAAAAAAAGGGAATAAAATCTCAACGAAAACTTAAAAGATGTTAATAGCGCAAATGTCGCAAATAAAACATTGAATATTGGCAACAAGATACCCTGAGGATGCCATGAGGTAACTTATTTAATAAACTAACGGTGAAGGTAAAAAAATGTGAAAGACTTTTTGGTAGATTATGTGGGTTTTCTATGTTATTGTTTTTATTAAAGCGGACTAAACGTCTTGCAAACCGTCTAGACTGCGTGTGCAACCCAAAAGACAAGTTGCTTTATTAGGCAAGAGCTTCGGAAGCCCACCATTTACCACTATGAAGATAAATCCATTTTGACTATCACGAAATATTTTCTAGGAAAAACGAACTTATGTTTCAAGATTTACAGGATCCTAAAAGAAATTCCGCCATGGAGTTTAATTATTTATTGAGGAGTCGTTTATCTTCTCACCGCATATATTTATGAAGTTCTGTAGAAATTTTCCTGTATATATCAAATACAAAAGCGTAACATATTTAAAACAAAAGAAATGAAATAAGATTAAAAAAATTAAGAACTAAATTATCTAGGCGTAACTAGCGCCCTCTACAAAGAGCAAAATATCACTGTATTTGTAAAACTGAAGCAAACATTTAATGCAATAATTTATTAGAAAACACATTTTTTTTCACCCTAAGACGGACGATAATTATCAACTCCTCAATAGCTTAAAGCAGGGTTTCCCAAACTTTTCTGCAATGGAACACTTCGCAAACGCGGAAATTTTAACGGAATGCTTAGCTTATTTTAAGTAGAAGATCTTTAAATGTGTTGCAGTGTATAAAATCTTTCCAAATTGTCGCGGAACACCTATTCAGATTCAGCGGAACATTGGTTTTCTGCGGAACATAGTTTGGGAAACCCTGGCTTAAAGGGATATTTTCGAAGCTTCCATGCTTTCTAAATTGTAGCTTGTTTTCTTAGAGATGTTTTGACAAATTTTATACTCTTCAGTCGCAAAACATGAATTTTTAAAAATAGTTCCTTGTGTAAATTAGTAGTTTATTTTTTTTTTAGATTAGTTTTCTCTCGCTAATTTTTTAATACACGTTTGAGACAAAGCAAAATGTTACTAAAATCTACTGTTACAATTCGTACAATAGCAACATATTCTTGAACCTATTCCTACAAAAAAATCATTTTTGATGTCAGTGCAACTTGTATATCAGGATCGTTTCGAATTATCATGTACAGACAATTTATTTATTTAAAAATCACATTTTTTCGCTTTTAAACAATTGTTTGATTTAAAATGTGAAGTCATGAAAACTGATCAATTCGTGGTTTGCTTAAAGAGCAAATGTATAATTCAGACCTTAGGAAACATTCATTAATACAGTTTTAAAAATAATTCCAATTACAATTAAATGTGATAGATTTTTAGAGTCAGAAAATTTAAATTTAACGCAAGGTTGCCGCATTCATGTTTGGTAAAATCCAGCAAAATAATTCCCTTAATTACGTACGTTGTACGAAATTCATAAACAATTTAGTAAATTATAGGGAACGTGTTAGTCAAAAATTATAAAATAAGAAAAAGGACGGTCCCCGTACAGTCAGAACGGAGAGGAATGAATAATAGTTTATATCCGGCGGTCGGTAGATTATCACGAAACAAACCTACGAACTTTAATCACGATGAAAATCGCCACATTTTCGATTTGAATATATATGTACATGAGCGGATAATGATTATTCAGCCACCGAGTAATCATCTCTTCATTCATGTCGGTAAACAGATGGGCGGGTAAATTTGCAGACTGGCAACTTTTCCATGCTAATTAAGATGTTAAATGCAAATTTCCAATGTAAGCGTATGCGGTGCAATTTTTAACTCGAATTAAAATGGTGGAGATACATGGCCGCTTATTATATAAATTATACTTTATTAAGGTGGAGCTCGTGTATAAGAAATGGCTTCATCTTTAATATTTATAAAATAAAAAGAGAAGTGCAAGTAGGCAGACTCGCAAGTGCTATAAATAATCGCATCGTCGGCGAGGATTCGACGTCTTTTTAATTTAAAAGACGAAGGAAAAAATCGCACCGCATTATCTACATCGACGTAAAAACACCTTTCAACCGAAAGTCTATTTCCCATGACTTTGAAAAGCGCATCATCGCAACAACAGTAAACGGTCATAATGCATGAAGTGCCTAACCCATTGTTGTGATTATTGCGAATTTTATATAGAGTTACGACGTGTAGATATTACCATTAAATTTACACCCCATTTCAATTTGAAATATAAAGACTTTTAGACTCGTAACAGATTTATGGCGGTATGATTGTGGTGTGTTTATTTTTTCTCTTATTGTGTTGTGTAGGTTAGCGCTGCTCTTTTAGGGGCGTTGCTGCATCTTTTTGTCAGAGTCTTGCCCGAAGCAACAAGAATATATTATTATCTCATTCGCGAACATCACCCATAATTGCAGCCAGCGCACTTTATATCTATATCAGTGAGGATAATATTGAGCGTTATTCGTTCCGCTCGCACAAAACGCCAATCATGTGGAATATAAATGATCATTAAAACACGTTTTCTAACGTAATTACTCATTATCGGTGTTTTTGGTCATTTCAAACAGATCGTTTTTGCATTTTGTATTTAATACTCGGGTTACGAAGGGATAAGTCTGGCGGGAAATGACCGCCTTCGTCCCGGACCGAAAGGTCGGAACACACCGTTTGATTTATTACGCCTTCTAAAAGTTTTTTACATCTTGTCCTCGGAAAACATTTTTGCATAATTGGTTATAATTTACTTACTTTGACCTAAATGTACCCTCTTCATCCACGGATAAATTTGCGGTGGATTCGGCGCGGATCCGCTTTTTGAATTGTTGTTGTTCGTGCCGGATTTTTCGTTGCTCGACGTGGAACTCGTACTGGACGCGGGGGATGATAAATTCTGCGACACCGTCGACGAGCTTGCCTGTTTGCCTTGTGGCGATGTGTTCACTGATAAAGGCGATGTTAAACCGGAACTTTTAGAAGTGATCGTTACGCTGTTGCTGTTTGAAGTTTGGGTGTTGGTTAACGGCGGCGTGCTTCTTGTCGGTGGTCCTGTGGTGCTCAAATCTTGCGGAGAAGCAACTCCGGTTGAAGAAGTCGAATCGGCGTATTTGCAACTGGCCGATGGATTTAACATACCGGGACTTTGAGCACCCGGACTTGCGTGGTGTAAATGTACTGTGTTGGCCCCTAACCTTTGTGGTTGCAATTGTGTGTAATCTCCCATCGTCGGTTGCAATCCATGTCCGGGTGCGGGGGTTGCGTAAGGATGTTGAGGATATTGTGGACCGACTTGTGGAGGTGAATAACATGCTGGTGGGTAACCCGCCGCTGCGGTTGCCGCATTTGGATTGTAATAATCAGCACCTGGACTTGAAGCTTGATGGGCGCCTTGCTCACCTGTGTTGGGTCTTGGTTGTTGTCCGTAGCACTGCGCCAATGAGTTTACAAACTGATATGAACTCATATTATTAAATTTGTTACACTGGGCGTACGATTAAAAGTTAATTTACATGTCTTTAAATGTTCACCGTTTCACACCGATTAACACCATTAAACCAGTATATAAACGTCTATTAAGTGGTCGAAAAGGCATGCAACAATTAGTCTTTAAATATTACAGCAGGTCGTAAATTTCGGCGGAAGGTGCTGGCACTAATCGAGCAATAAACACAACACTGCGAGTCTGCACGTGGCCGGGCTATAAAACTGTCCGGCTGTAGCTTTACGACGCGTTTTCAGGTACCACTGAATGACATCGCGAGCTTACCGTATCGTAAAGACTCGATCGTGTACTGCGATCGACTGAATCACGTGGAAGCTTTTATGATAGTGATAGACATTCGCGTCGAGACGATTGCGTAGCGGCGCCACGACTGCCCAATGCCACACGTTGATTGGGTTTAGTGTGTGAGGATGCGATTCTACCAAACGACGATTTCTTACGGGACGGAGGGATTGAGACGGAAGAAAATTTTGCCGACTGGCTTCGTGACAACGAGCGAGATGGAATCTATAGTGGGGACTCCAACAAAGCAGCATGTTCGGCGTGTTATCCTAGTGCGGGCGCAAGCGCGGGGTGGAGTTACGGCGGGGCGAGAGGCGGGACTCGCCGCGTTAGAAATTAATAATTTGTTGTGAATTGTTTAAGATTTGATGCTCAGCTGAGCGATGTATTTACGACTTTCCTTTCGGTTTTTCGAAAACAAAAACTCCAAGATGATTAATAAAAAATACATAATTTTCGTTATAATATTTTTTTTTCCATACACATAAATAAATTAATGAGTAAGGGTGCAAAAATTTCAACACCGCAAACACACTAAAAAGATAATATTATTTACGAGGCAGTAAATTTTTAACACGGACTCTATTATGACAGAGTGAAGACCCAACTATTAACCCCTGAATGAAACTTCAACAGTAGCGCCTTGATTTATTATCTTAAATCATCCCCACGTAAACATCTAGATTGCATAGCATAAACGTTGCACTTTACAATCATCTAAAAATTAATTGATGAGATGTAACATGCGAATTTTTAATATTGATAAATAAACAATAAAAAAATTGAAGGTAACTCACAATCCAAAATATGCACTATTAAATTATAAACGCATTTTCTCAATATAAAAATCTTGATATCCAGAATCCAGTCTGTAAGAGATTATACTAACCTCTCATCAATTTTACGACTTTGGCTTTGAAAAATAAATCATGTCAATCAATATCAATCTAATTGAAATTAATATTTAGTTACTTAATAACTGTATTTGAGTTCCTAAATTTTTTTAAGTCAAGGGTCTTCCCCACTTGAGTCTTGTTTAAAATAGTAAGACTAACGAACAAAATTTTCAACTTCAAGGTTGGTAGATAGTTAACAAGATTATATATAGTAATGATTACAAACACCGTGATTTTGTAAAATATAACTGTATTAAATTAAATTATAGTACATTTTAAATTTGATTTTTCCAACATGACACTCGTTTAAAACAGTAAAAGTGAAGAAAAAGAACAAAATTTTAATAAGATTGGTAGATAGTTAACAAAGTAACTTATCGCGATTATAAAAACCGTCATGTAAAAAATAACTGTATTAAAGAAAATTATAATAAATTTTAAATTCGATTATCCCGACTTGATACTTTGATCGTAAAGTGATTGATGCATCGTTAACAGTAAGAGCCAAGAAAACATTTTCGATGAAACTGGTAAATCAGTGAAGTGATATAAGTGATTTTCAAAACTTTTGTAAAAAAAATAACGTTATTCACGAAAATTATGACAAATTAAATTCGAAAAAGAAAAAAGCTGGTTTAACTGGCAACTTAATAATTGCATGTCTTCTTAGGAGGAACATATTTGCTATTTTGGATTAGTTTATATCACATCTAAATCTATAAATTTATTATCTATAATGTTGACACATTAAATTAATTCTGACTTGTTTCCTCCAAAAATTTCCAAATTTTTTTATTCAATTCTACCAATCTAAGACCGCAATCCTTAGTATTTTGTATAAAACTCATTAGTGAATAAATTCAAATTAGTATAAATTTTCTCAGATCGTTGATATAACTGCCATCCATGAAAAATCTGTTGCCAACCTAAAAGTTACATTTTTAAACGTTCACAATTGGTTAATACAATCTGCTATTATATCTCACGCTCTTTCAATGTTACAACATTACGAATTCCACAAGCAAGTCATTTAGTTCCAATACTATTTCTTTCAGTTTCAAGTTGTATAGAACATTATTTCCATATACAGGTGTTCAAAGTTATCTGCGCACTATTGCTATTTTCGTTATTTTTGGAGCTACAGAGTCGGTTAAATTAGCAAAGATGCAGATTTTTCCGCTGATTACAACGGTCCACACAAAACAACAATTGCGCATCACATTTCAAAGCCAACTCAGATAATTAGATTTTTTTAAATGGAACACCCTGTATATTTATGTAGCAGTCGGTAGAAAATGAAATTTTGCACAAAATCTTCTTATACTACTATAACCCAGAAATGAAAAACAAAAGAGCTACGACGACATTAATACAGGTCACCGCACATGGGATAACTTCGTTATTAGAGA
>JAFFZR010028654.1:0-11358 GCA_018397195.1 Lethrus apterus | reverse complement strand
CTACGAAAACTCACAAGAAAATCACAGAGAAACGTAAAAACTAGCGCTTTCAAACACGTTAAATGACAGATGACAGAGCGTAAATACAATAAGCAGTATGGGTAGCAGTAAAACAAAAAAATACACTATTTTTGTGACGTATGTGGTCACGTGGTGGTCACTTCCAGTTGCTCACTCTGTATCAACCATAAGGGTCAGTTTTAAGACGGTCAAAATGTGAACGGACTCCTGTTTCAATTTCGTGCTCGTTTTTGACGTCATCACTAATGCGGTCCATTACATTGGTCGCCTTCAGCAGAACTAAGGTTTGGCAAACATTTGGGAATTCGCTGGCAATAAAATTACGTCAAATAATTTTCGGAGTGGTTGGCATATTTAGTAGCGTACTGATTCTTGCTCCTGTTTTAAAATCTATCCATCGCCATTATTTGTGATTATAAAATTATATAATACCCATGCAGCTGCAATAATTTGACTACCAAAACAGGATCAGCGAATTCATTTTTTATCACATATTTTCTATCAAGTATTTAGTGGACGGCTATAGGCTTTTCTTACAAGAAAAAAACAAATTGCTTTTTCTGCTGAATGCGCCCACTAGCTAAAATTTACTGCTTCAGAGCTGCCAACCCCATGCTAGAAAAATATCCTACCAACCCCTGGAAAACTATCCCACAGACATGTATAAAATAATTGTATTTGTAAAAATGCAAAAACAAATAGACCATAAGAACATGAATATGAATAGAATGCCGATATTGGTAATGGTAATTTCTTTTATTGTCTGGGCTCTTCCTCCATTACCTCCCAGTGTTACCACCTCTCAGCGTCATGACAATTTTAAAATTTCAAATTCCGTACCTAACATATTTATACACAAATTATTGTTTTTCATGTTGTACTTAGAACTACGGAAATACCTTTACGTAAATAATCACATCAATGCCAAATTTTTTAGTACAAATAAAATGTTGAAGGAATCTTATGCTCATAAAACATACTAGTTGCACCATATGTCACATAGATGGCGACTACTACTCTGTTTTATTCTCATTTTAAATTTCAAGCTGTGGCTGGTTTTTCTTTCAGTCGTTTCAGTCTTGTAGATGCTGTTGTGTGTGTATCACATTACTGTAGTTCGGTTCTTCTAATGTGTTATAGTTTACAAGAGGTAAGTCTATATTTAAAATATCTATATATTTTCAACATAATAATCAATGGATCCCAATAATACTCATTTTAACTATTTAATTATGATAAGGAATAAAAACAAATGCATATCATGTTTATTATTAAATTTAATTTGTTTATTACAAGCTACAGTCAAAACGTTGAATAAAAAAAAATAATCAAAGCGAACATCCAATTAATTATTTATGAATGAACTGCTTTAATGAACTTCTTTGAAGTCGCCGCAAGTTGCAATGAGAGGAAAAACTAGGCGCCAGTTGTAAAAAAATAAATGAACACACATCTTGTGATGCATTTATGTTTAAAAAAACACATTTATTTTTTAAAAAAGGTTTTATAAGACATTTTTGAATTTAGATTAAAATTGCATTTTTTTTTTTTAAATTCTTGAAATACATCAGTTGATCTCAACTCAAAAAAATTGAAAGAAATAATAACAAAAGATTTAATTTAATTAATTAAAAGTAAAAAAAAAAAATGAGAGACCAAAGAAAATGGAAAAAAAATTATAAAAAACTGATCATAATTAGAGAACAATTGGGATTGGAACATGTAACAAAATAAGGAGAGGAAAAGAAACGTAAGCACACAACAACAAATGAAAATGGTCAACTGCCAACAGAATGTGCAAAAGAAAACATAACTTTTAAGAGGGCGTATTTCCAACAAAATTCATAAAAGAAATGCATTGTGGCGTCCCAAACTAACACTAAACACCTTCCATGCAGCCAAAAATTAATTTAATAACAAATTCCTATAACATAAATAATGAAGTCTTGTTTATAAATACACGTGTTTTATAATATTTCGTAGTCGATGATCTAATAAAATAATACATCTAGTAATGATCAATGAGGGAACGATTGCAAAGGTCGAAAGTTCGAAACTTCGATTACACTTATCTCCTATATAATTGAATCTTATTACTTTTGGCGAAAGACCAAAACGTTCGGTTTCAGCGTTTACTGAAAACGTTCAATTTTTTCAGGTGAAAAATGAGGATATGGAATTCGGCTATTTTTCTACTTTTTGTAACTTTGTGGAATGCAGATGCAGCTCCAAGATCGGTAACGTAAGTAAAAGTCCATAAATATTGTCTTCATTGATTCCATAAATGCATAATAGACGCTTTATAAAAGCCTCTTTTGATGTTTATATTGGATAACAGACGCCCTTTATTTAAATAGTTAATAAACCCTTTTCATTTGTAAATCTCAAAATGTTATTGAAAATATTGTTCGAAAATGTGAGAAAAAACATCCACACAAAGACAAAGTTATTTTAAGTGGCGTGAAGGTGCTCTTTGGTTAGAGGCTGCAACTGTTTTTGTCTCCGTGTACCCGGGTCCTTTTCGCTCTAAAAGTGTTTTTGAGTAGTGCAGTCTAGCCAGGGGGTAAATGAACTGTGATATTTATAAATTGTAGAAACACATGGGATCGAGTTTTATCGAGCATCTGTGTTTTCAACTCGGTTTTCATAAAAACATCGAATGCATTAGGGTCACTAGAATGAAAGACATTGCGAAAATTTGCAATGTGTGGCATCTGTTCGATGTTTGTGCAACCACCTAATTAATTTCTCTGCAAATAAACAAGTTTAATAAATAAACATACATGTTTTTTTTTTGGTTTTAAGTTCCAAATTAAATAAATTTTTTTCTTTATATGTGCAGATTTTTCCCCTGCTTCTATCCATTTTGTTCTTTAATTTTTTTATTTTTTATCTCAAATTATAATCGTTTTCAAAACCAAAAATATTTCCAACATCAAATAAACTCGTGTAAAAATGTCTCAATTAAATATAATTTTCCAGAAATGAAGATATACGTGATGCCATATTATCAGTTCTACATATGATAAGAGCAACTGAAGACAAGCTTGAAAGGCATGAATATCGAGAAAGGATTTTAGGCGATCAACAGAAAAAATCCCTAATAACTTTGGATAAACGAATCAAACTTCTAGATCCGGTCAAAGGAACCTTAAGTAGATTGGACGAGCGTCTCGCCGCTGTAGAAACCATTCTCATGCAAAAAGACGAAAGGGAACGCATACAGATGCAAAAAACAAACGACATAATGGAATCCATCCAAAAGAACCTGCCAATAATAATCGACAAATTAAAAGACGATCTCTTAATCGAGGTAAAAACAAAATCAAAAACACACAACTCTATTTGTATTTCTTCCAGATTAAGGCGAATAAAGTCGAAATTCCTAAAATGCAAGAAAATCCACCAACTAAAGAAGACATAGAAAATATCCAAACAAGTCTAATGGAGAAAATCGAAAAATTCGATTCATCAATCAAGAATATCCAAGAAGAATTGTCTAAACTCAAAACAGAAGAAACTAAAGTGCAGGAAATTAACAAGCAGTCAAATGAAAATCTTGAAAGAGTGAAAATCCAATTAACTGAAAATGAAAATCTTTTAGAAAAATACGAAACAAAACTCGCTGAATACAATAATAGGATAGACGTCGTCCCAATTAACGATAAAGCAGATGACTTACATACAAATATCATGCAAAGTAAATAACAATTTTTACTTTTCCACTATTTTATTTATTTTTTTTTCAGATTTGGAAGTTCAAAAATCTAACGTGGAACAAATCCTATCTGACGTAAAGACCATATCAGATAAAATAACAAAATTACCTGAAAAATCCGACGTGGAATCGAACCACAATACAACTTTAGACACCATCGAAAAATTAAAAGATAAAATTGAATTCAGCACCGAAAATGGAACGACTTTAATCGAGAAAAAATTTGAGGAAATGAAACAAGACAACGAAGACAAACAAATCAACACGACAAAATCTATTACTGAAGTCACAGATATGATCGAAACTCTGACTGACAATTTCTCGAACAGTTACCAACAAATAAAAAATGAGATTGAAGCTTTGAGCAAACTGGAAGAAGTTATGATTCAAACTGGGGATGGAGTGTTAGATACAAAGAGAAGAGTCGAATACGGAGTGCAACAAATTCTTTTAGAAGTTGGTGATTTGATAAAATTGCAGTCAAAAGAAATAAACACAACTATCAATGATCGGTATTTTTTACAAAATTAAAATTTATATAGTTAAATGAATGGTTTTTAGATTTGATAATTTTGAATGGTCATTCTTGGATAAAGATAATGGAGCTTTGGCCAATTTGACGGCAAACATAGGAGAGAACATAGCTCAGGTTTGGAGACAAATTGGTATAATGCATCAACAGATGAGTGCTAGCACCGAAACATTAAATAAATTACAAAATCAGACTGATGTTTACGTTAATGGATCACTTAATGTCATGGATGGCATGAAAGGAAAGGTACTGTACTTACTTAAAAGTTAAATTTGGTACAATTAAATTTTAGGTCGGTCAAATAACAAGCCGAATGGCTGAAGTGGACAGTAACTTAAACTATTTAATGGGACGGTTGTCGCTCGTCACTCAAGAGTTCAATCAAATCAAAACGGGTTTATCAACAGCTCTAGACGAAATACGTGGAACTTTCAATGAAGTTCAAGACAAAATACAGAAAAACAAAGGACCAGGTCCACACAAAATATCAAGTAATGAAATGGAACCATTTAATACGTAAAGAAAAAGCATTATTATTTTTAAGAACTGATTGATGATAGTTTGTAAGTGTCTGATTATTGGACGTATTTTGTTCAATTCGAATAATTGTTAAAGTGTACACCTTTCAATATATTTTAATAATTTTATCAATAAAATATAAAATATAAAAATTATTTTTATAAATCGTGTATGTATGGTTCAAAAATAAACAAGACATTATTAATATTAATTTATTTTGCAAATAATGCTACCGGGTACAATATAGATGTGAATATAACTGCCAATGCAGTTAATTCTAAACCCCTTTTTATTTTATTCGTGGTACTCAGTACGTACGTAAAATCGGTTTTTAATTATTTACTCACCGCCGATCGCGTGTGCGTAAATATTGAAAACCAATCGAAGGAATCAAATATATACAGTGGCAGTGTATCTTTAAAACCAACCAAACCGTTTGTCTAGCATAAAATAACGGGCAAAAATACAGCTTACTGCAATCGAAATTGATACAATATAAACGTTTCTATTATAAAGGGAGAACAAGCGCCATATGTTCTGTTAGTTAACAATTGTCGAACACTGCCTCTCTGGTTTTATACAATGATTTGTTTGTCATCACTTGGGACGGATAGGCGCACAAAAATCTAATTTACAACAAATTATCGTCTGATAATGTTAGGATTACATTACTGGCAAAAATTTGCTTTAAGCATTAGATTAGAACCATACAAATGAGGGACTCGAGCGTAAAACGTGTAACAAAATTAAAGATTCTGATATACTTGGATGTAAAACATGATAAGTGACTAATATCAAATATAATACAGTGAGATCGAAAAAAAAATTAGTCAAAGTAAGCCATGAACAAAAATCGGCATGCCTACTTAAACCACTATTTATTTCTTAATGTCAAATTGACGTTTGTCAAAAATGTTCAATAGGAAACTTGCATGAGCGACATTCAGATGGTGCGCATTGTAGGCAAGTAACAATGGCCATGTTCAGTCGGAGTCAGCGCTGTGCCAGCGCTAGGACAGCAGCCAATGAAGGCCAATGTGCCGTCATCTAGTTGGCATTCAATTGGCTGCTGTCGAAGCGCTGACCCAGCAATCACCTGGCTCAACATGGCCATTTGCTATATTACTTTAGAAAAAACTTTAAAATATCTCAGAATAACATACTGCTACTTAACATGGTTTACGCCCGAGCCCTTCAAGTAATAAAATTAAAATCTAATCTAAACATTATATTAAAAATGTCAAGAGACTATTATTATTGTAATTTGCTTTTACATTACTAAAATAAACGAAAATAATATTATTGCCAGTAACAATTCCATAAATCTTAACAAATATAGAAATTAGAATTATGCAATCAAGAAAACGCCATATTTTTGCCAAGGATATTCATAATTAACAATATGCTAATATTCAACAGCATATTCAGAAGAAAATATATTAGAAAGATCACAAAACGAAATGATCATAAAACCATATCAATTTACATCTTTCAAAATAACATGCCTTTTTGATCACACATTATTTACACAGATTTGAAAGAAAAGTTTGGTAAAGACTAGGCACTTATAAAACGGAAGATGTACAAAGTGGAATGATAAGCAATATATGCTTTCGATTATAAAATCTGCTATATTTGAAAACAACAATATTGATTTTCCATATTTTTAACAAAAACTTTAAGCACATCTTATAAATATAATACACTGTTGATTTAAGGTATTTTATAAATAATATCTACACCCACTCTTATATATGTCTAATTCAAATTTAAACAATTTGTTTGCTTTGTAATATAGATTTAACAATCTGTAACCATCTCGCATTAACTCCTACCTATACACTAGTGTTGTTTGTTTATGTCTAGTCGAATTTGAGGAAATAAAATTACGTTTAAACGTGCTACCGAAAAACTAAAACAGTGTACTAACACACACTATAATTCAAATGTTAAATGAACTGTGGAAGTTATTTGTAAAACCAAACAAATGGAGAATTTTTGGGTGTAATTTTATAAAAGAAAAAGAACAAGTGTACTTTGTTAAATAATTTATCCGATTTTATTAGCTATATTTTTTTTCTGTTCTAGTGTACAAATTTATTTTACCGTATTTTTACAAAATGATGTTAAGCATTGAATAAGAAAAGAAAATTCAATCAATATCGAAAACGCATATAATAGGTTTGTTTGAGCAGACAATCCGGACAGTTTGTCATTTCATCGACCAATTAGATCTTTCAATTTAATTTGTAACTAACTTTAAGCAACTCAAATTTGCTGTGATAGGCCAACGAAATCCGAAACCGTTCGGGATTGTCTGCTCGAACAGACCTAATAAAAACCATAAGATTTTGTTACTAAAATGCACATTTAATAAAGATTAGTACATATAAATAAATTATTGCTTATAAATCAGCACAATTTTTAAATTGTAAAATATTTATATTGCTATGTGATTTCATTTGAGATATTAAAACATTAATTATGTATATGAAAGATCTATAAATACTTAAACCAGTTGACTTGCAGCACAATTACATAGATTGAAATTGAAAATACACCAAACAACAGTGAAAAATATCTTAACTCTAATAATATGTCAACGATTATAAATTGTAAAATGTACATATAAACTACTACTTTATTTCGAGTAGTTTCTGATCTGTAAACTGTAAATAATGCACATTCAAATGAGTAACTCCATCTTACGGTTTTCAAAAAAGGCAAAAGTTTACACCTAATTTCTTTAGACAACTCTGTATTTAATATAAAAATAACTATCTAATAAATTATTATCACAAGGAAAAATGTTGGTTAGATTTTTCTTATTCAGAGCCGTTTTTAAAGTCAAAAATACGGTGAACAATAAAATAATGTGGTGTACATAACAATGTGCCAACATTTAAAGTGAATAAAAAAAGTATGTAAACACTTCAAGAACACAAATTATTTACAAGAATCTTTTCATTAGGAATGTTAGTCGTACATGAGTATTTTGATGTACCCTGTATATTATCAACTGGCGGGTAAACAACATAATAATGTACATGTCGTTGTATGTTTCAACAGTGGATTGGAGAGGAATGTAAATGGGACCACACTACTGCATATTGCTAGGGAGGAAGACAGACCGAGTCAGTCCACACACTATACACAACCCGTATAATAGTATATACACATGATAAAGGAATACTGTATCTTGAAAAACATATTACTCAAACATAAAAAAAAATCGAATACAACTCCCATATACGTTTTCAAATAGATACTTTCCAAGATACAGTTTCTGTATTTTATTTCAATAACAACCCAAATATACATATATAAAAAAAAAATAAAATAAAAAAACATTAATTTAATAAATGTAATAAAAATTCTCTGATAAAATAAAAATAATTTCCATAATACAGAACAAAATGAACAAGTAAACTCGAAGGAATGTACACATATGTACATATTGTCATAGATTTTTTCAGTCTGTGCACACTTCACACGAAAAATAACTCGGGGCCATTCAATGTTTCGACAACGAATGCCCCGAGTGATGTCCCTAACTGCTTGTACTAGCCATCGGACTCACAGGAGATAAGGGAGTACATGACGAATCTCTTAAACACCCATTTAACGTAATCAGTAATTTTCTTGAACCTGCATGATCTCTATGTTCACACAACCATACTCCCTGCCAAGTACCAAGGTTCAATTTTCCTTCGGTTATTGGAATTGTTAATGATGAACCCAAAAAACATGCCTTTACGTGAGCAGGCTAGAACAAATAATTTTATATTTATCATAATAATATGCGATAATAGAAATAGTCTTCTATACTGGGTAAGGATGATTGTGGAGACAAGGGAGACGGAGGTGAATGAAAGGGTTGTTTAGGTGGAGAGTGACTAAAGAGGGAGAACAAGGTGGTGGAAAAAATGAATGAAGTAAATGGGCAAATTATTACTATGCAAAAAAAAAGTATTTCAAACGATTATCACTCAACTTATTTTTATATTTGAATGTTTTAAAGGTGTGACCATACAAGTCAAGATGATGTGAACAAATTTTATGATAAACGTGTTCTTATTTGAAATACTGCTGACATTTTTCATTGATTTTCTTGAAATCATATACAAAGTTATTCATTGTGAACCATTATAGCTAGTCGCATAATGTCAAATTTCTGCAAAATATTCAATTATGTATTGTGGACGGATTGGTTCTCTTTATTAGTACTGACGCATGCAACATTTTGTAAGGGTTTAATTTTATAACATTCAAAAGTGCTTACAATTTAACAAAATTTTTAAAACCAAAAATTACCCAACTACATACCATATCATCGGGACCTTCACAGGAATGTCTATATTGTAATCCTTCTGGTACAATTTTATTTAACATCATTTCCATATCGTCTCTAACATCCGGGTCCCAACTTTCATTTAAGGCAAGACTTGCCGACGTGTGCAAAACTGCAAAAGTTTAAGTCTAAGTTTATACAACTAAAAGTACCTCTATAAATAACCATGTTTGTGAAATAGTGAAACATTAATTACTTACGTGGAAAATACAAGCACCAGTGAATAAAATTAAATTAAAGATAAGAAATTACTACACGTTTCGAAACTAGAAAAAAACTTTCAGGTAATCCATTAAACAAATGACACACGAAACTGTATTAATTATTTAAACCCGTCAATACCGCATGACTATTTTATCGGTTGAATTTAGATACTACACTTTGTAAATTTTTTAAAACGTCCAATTTGTAACAATTTGAAAAAAAAACGGGATGAAATTGGTTTAAACGTGGATAAACATGACTTACTTTGAACATGACAGAGACCCATTGCAAATTGGGATAATTCGGGTATTTGCCTAAGAATTTCCTCTGTGACCAGATGGACACCTCTGTGCTGCGGTCTCAGATTTACCTTCTTCTGAAACCACGCCGAATTACTTTGAATAATTCTGGCTGAAGAAGCCATATTTGATTTGCTATCACTGTTGGTCGCCAGCTTGACAGTTTTTATTTATTCACTCACAAAACACCAAAACACTCGGACACCTTAATATTACAGTCGAATCGAGAGAAATTCATTATTATCATGAGCAAATCATCGTATTATTTCTAGTGTTCCGTTAAAAAATAAAAAAAGGTTACAGGCTTACCGCAGTACACGACTCACGATTTCTGACACTTCGTTCCAACTCGGTAATTTACGTACGGGCGCGGACAACTTTCAACACCGCGAATTTTAAATATAAACTTTTTTACAAACATTACTTTCTTATAAACATTTACAACATAGTTCTTTGAATTCGCATTTGCAACACATAAATTTCTATTAAATTTAAAATTGATCAAATGTAACACATTTTAACCGAGATTCACCAAGGGCGTCGCATAGGATGGGGCACAAGACATCATCACCCTACAATTAAATAAACTAATAAATTTGATTAATTTATCATTAAATTATACATAAATTATTAAATTATTTCGAAATAATTGTAATTAAACAAAATTCGTTTTTATGCACATTTTCTACTTAATAGGAAAATAAATCAATAAACTAAGTTTTATAAATATCCTAAAATGTCATTAGTTAGAAATTAAGCAATATTGGTAATTACACGTTAGAGTCCATAGTATTTTTAAATATTTTTTACATAATTACATGTTTCGTGTTTAGTTCTTCATGTTTGAAATAATTTGTATGAAAATTAGGTGTGTATTTAATTACATAAGTATAGGTGGAACGATCAATATTGTACATTTTCAATTAATTAAAATTCAATCCTTGAAAATTATTGATATATTAATAAAATACTTTTCGTATGTATCGGAACGAAATATAATCAATCTGAGTGCATATGATACGTTGTGGAACATGTAAATGGGCATTTTATTAAGTAAATGTGTTGAAATGACTAGTAGGAGTGTTAGGGTGCGGCAAACAACCACCAGCCGAGTAAATTCTCTCAGTCGATCGCCGAAGCAAAAACCGCACGATTTTCTATGGCCACGTTCCGTCCAAATCCGAACGAAGCGACCGAACCGTGGATAGAACATTCCGCGATTGATGGATTCGGTTTCAGAATATGGCATGTCATGTTCTTCTGTTTTTCCGGCTTTCTCACAATTGGTAATTAACCATAACTACGTAGTCGTTTATTTATTTGCTTTTTTCCAAGTTATTTTGATATGCTGCTGCGTGAAGATACGCGTACCTAGAACGAAACAGGAAATTGACTCTGATTACAGACGAAAGAAACTGGCAGCAAAATTTAAAGAAAGACTCATGTTGATAAAGAATCAAGAAATAGATGCAATTGATTTAAAACGAGGTGAGAAAATGGAAATACCAACACAAACATGATGTACCTACGCACTGTTTAACCGGAAAATATCAAAAAATATATATATATGACATCATGTGTAAATGAGAGATTGTATTGAAACAATCCTCTGCATTTACACCACTTGATCGCTAATGCGTTACTTTTTACTACAAACGCGAACACATCACAGTGCTCCGTCGTTTGCAGAAGTAACATTTGCGATCATCGGCGT
>JAFFZR010028653.1:0-11361 GCA_018397195.1 Lethrus apterus | reverse complement strand
CCGTGAAACGATTCGAAATGCAAAATTGAAGGACGAAATTGGCTAAAAATCAAAAGACATGGGATGGAGCCTCTCTAGGTCGAGCAGCATTTTACGACAAAAACGTGCAATTTTTGACATTTGTACGTTTTAAAATTTGCGTCAGCTTGACAATTTTCGAATCCGGGCTATCTGGATCGAACTTTTTTCGCTAGAACACCTAAAAATACGCTAAAAATTTCCGACTTTTTCCGTGGATTTTCCAAAAATTTTCTTTCATACAAACCTTGTCCTGACAATTACGAACACAACAAAAAAAAAATCAGCCAAATCGGTCTAGCCGTTCTCAAGTGATGCTCCGTCGAACATTTAGCAAATTCATTTTTATTAATATAGAAGATTTTACATACAAAATTATACAGCTAATTTTGTACATAATTATACGTCGTATAAAGTGGGCTCAAAGTTTTCTATTTTACAAAAAGAAACATGGTACTTAGTGGACTCGAATTATTCTTCCCCTTTTCAAGAAATATTTCTCAAGCACATATTAATAAATGAATAAAATTAGTCTGATTAATATTTTATTGCAACTGTCAGTGGTTCTAAATGACAATGAAACAAATGAATATTTTAACTAAAAAAGCTCTGTGATAGATTTCAGTTCCATACGAAACAAAATCCAACGAATATATTTTTAATCTAGTCCTTTTACATCCAATATTATTATTTGTACAAACCATAAGAATTTAATAACCAGTCAATGCAAACGGATGAAAAATTGAAACGTTCTCTAATTGATATTCATCCAATAATTGGTTAAATCCAATTTTTTGCCTAATATTGAACAAAATGCGCACAGATTTTCTATTTAATTTTCCTAACGTAGAAGTTGAAGTGTAATAGTATTTAATTGATGCTATTTTTGATTATGTTTGAGCTACATTTATTTGAGTTAAGTTTAATAAATGAGACAATTGTAAACAATCGAGGATCTCTTTCGTTTTGGCATTAATGAGAACAAAATACACTTATAAAGCACATGCAAAAGGGCAAGGAAATTTTAAACTTCACAAGAGTTTAATTAAACATTTACAGCATGCACAAAGGTGACAATATCCTGTACTGGTCCTTTCGTGTAAAACCGGACTCGCATCGCACAAGTACCGTCCGTTGAAATTTACTTTGAGCGAATTCGCAGAGTGGAAAATTGCCCTTTCTATTTTTAGAAATCAGAGATATTATAAAAGTGCATTTAACTGTACATACATCGATAGAGAATCTCGTAATTGGAAAAGAGATAAATTCTTTCTTTTTTCTACTTCCTACAAATTTTTCTAGATTAGAGCTAATCGAAGATCCATTTTTTATTTAAACTCCACAAAAATCGACAATTTTACTTCCGACCATGTAATGTAATCGAATTGAAAAAACTACATTTACGTTACATTATTTACGTTATTTACGTTACAATCAGGAGAGCAAATAATTGCAATGCATGTTGTTGTAGCACAAATTCGAATCAATTAGTTTATAGTTATACAAATTATTCATACTATTTACATCGAAATCAGCACACATTATAATTTTCAAAAAGTGTATAAAGCTATCGCTATTAAAAATGAGGCTCAAGAATCATAAATTCTTCATGTTGCTTTAATGGTATGTTATATACATACCATTAAAGCATGGAAGCTGTTAACTGACACACTACGTGAGTAATCTGCAAAGTTACGGAAACGTACGAAGAAACACATGTTAACTAGTTAGTATTGATATTAACGAATAAAAAATCCAAAAACCTATAAAAAAAAGTTGAAACAAATTTGCAACTTTATTTTATTATGTGGTAGTAGAACTAAAATATAAAAGACTACCGTACATAAGGAACTTAACAGTTGACAACTGACGATAAAACAAAATACGACTGCTCCAAATATACACAGCAGTTTAAAAAGATTTGCAAGGTACCTATTGCTCAAGAGATTACAGCATTTGCTAAAGAAAATTCTTTTCTTGAATTGACATTAGATTTTCTGGGAGAAAATGCAAATATAAAATTTAGAGCACCCGGAGCAACATTGCTGGCTGTTTAAAAACATTTTTATTTCGAAGATAATTTCATTTAAACAAAAATGAAGTAGAATGCATTCAACAAATATGCACATTTATAATCTACTGCTATATAAAGATTTGGTTTGCCGCCCCTAACACCCTAGATGCTCCATTAAATGATATACGTTTTTGAAAAACCCTTTACGTGTTTAAAACAGTTCATGAAGAAACTGTTTCAGTAGCAATAAAATTTTTTTAAACAAATTATGATATTTGAATTCGGAATGTATTGTATTTTCAGTATTTGATAACCAAATTGGTGGAGAAAAAAAAAACGCATGGCTAAAAAACTCTTACATTACGAATCAGTTAGTAAATATAACGAAGAAGAAGAATAAATTGAGAAGATACTAATGTTAAGTCAGGCAGATATAACAAATTTCATTTCAAGGGATATTCCCACAGAATTATTATCGCCTACTTTTGGTGAAACTTTGAATTTTTAAGTACTGATACTTTATCTTTGGAGCTTCGTGTGGATTATCATGAAGGAAATAAAGTTATTTCTTCTTTGAAATTTGTAAACGATACAGCAGAGAGAGGAGTAAAACTAATTGAAGAATACTATGATAAAAAAACAAGAAATGAACAACAGAAACAGTATTTATATGTACTTAATACCATTTTTTCTACTGTTATACTACATACTTCCTACTTATGCATCTCATTAATAACGAAACAACTGTAAATTTTTTATTAAGTATTATTTTTCGTAACTAATATTCTATTCTTTTGCGCTAAGTCGCAAAGAATTAAAGAGAACAAAACTCTGCAAGAACTCTGCAATTAATTCGTTATAAATAAATACTACAATCTAATGCATATTTAATTCTTATAATAAAAATACGCAATTTACCGAAGTTTGGATCACATGCGGCACGTGCTAATGTATCTAACCAACTCGAAATTTCATTACTAGTAGCTTCTTAGGAATCCTAACAAAACGGAAAATAATTATACTCGAAAGAGGATTTTGAAAAATAAGGACCACACTACAGGGTCCTGCATATGAGTTCCGTTCTTCCATTTCTCATTTCCTGTTACACTTGCAGATTTCTACCAAAGTCAGTGTTCAACTAGAGATAAATGAGCATTTCAGGAAATTATTTTTATATTTACCGGCTGTCCCGAAAAAGGTCTGTGTGGTCGCGTGCCATTTTTTTAAATGGGACACCTAGTATCTGTTTGCATAGTTCGAAGTGTTTTGAGGGTATCTATCGATATGTAACTTTTTTTGAATTTGATTCATGCATTCCGCCGTAATTAACGATTAATTCAAAAAACTTAATTTTACGTACTAATTTTAAAGAAACCGCTGCTGCTACAAATATTAAATTTAAGAGTGTTTATTTGGCATACCTTTTAGCAAGGGTTGACGGATGCTTCAGACAAAGTTTTGCGTCATTGCAATATACAGGGTGTTTAAAATTCATTACGACATTACGAGAAATTCATCTTCATATTTCTTATTTTTTTCAAATGGATCACCCTGTATATTTTTACATGAATATTTGTAGAATTCAATTCTGGAGATTTTTCATACAACGACCATATGGTTGTCTTTAGCCGTTTACTAAAAAACAGCAAAAATTGTTAAGTACATGTTCAAATAATATACTTTACACAATCATGTCTGTCTGAAAACAAGGTAGAAATATCATGCTGCTATAGTTTTTACAAAATAATAAAACATGAATGATGTATTACTTTAAAAAATCAAATGTGTGGGGTGATCCTTATTTCTTTGACGGCCATTTAAATGTGAAGCGTACCTGAATTTTCTGAGAAACGTACTACCAAATTTTTAAAACAGTTGCCACTTGCCAGAGAGAGAATATGGTTGCAACATGATGCTGCACCCACGAAGACATTTTGAAAACTTTTTGTAAAATCAGTTATTTGTTTATTCATACTTATTTATTTTATTATTAATTAAATGTTAGAAATAAGAATGTTGGCCATATTTTAGTAAACGGCTAAAGACAGCCATACGGTCGTTTATACAGGGTGTTTCACTTTTCATGAAGACACCTAAATAACTTTTTATTTTGAAAGCAAGCAATATAAATTTTTTATCAGTTGTGTAGCAAACGACAATGCATCTTTATGTATGAATAGTGTTTTTATAAAGTTAAAATCTAGCCAACTATAATTAAAATAAAAACTAGCGTTTCAAATAATGTCATATTAGAACCCCCAAATACCAAATTTCGCTGATAAATTTTCATTTCGTAATTTTTAAAAATGTATGCGTCTTCAAGGTGATTTAGTAGAAAAAGATCCTATTTGAAATACTGTTCTTTAAATTGTTGTTAAATTTTGTCGTTCTTTAATGTTGAATACAATTTGCGAGTTGTTTTCTTCTTTCATGGCACTCTTAATATTGGTATTTGGGTTTTCTGAGTGATTTGTAACAACTTTTCTTAATACTTTTTTGCTCCATCTTAATCGCTAATATGACAATTCTTGAAACGCTAGTTTTTATTTTAATTATAGTTGGCTAGATTTTAACTTTATAAAAACACTATTCATACAACAAGATGCATTGTTGTGGCCTATACAACTGATAAAAAAATTTATATTGATTGCTTTCAAAAGAAAAAAGTTATTTAGGTATCTTCATGAAAAGTGAAACACACTGTATATATGCTAGATGTATTTTTATTTATTAGGGCACCATGCATTCGCCGAAAATATACTATATGGATGACACTTTGATGTTAGAGCGAAAACGACTTAAATGACGTGTGTGAATCATAAACTTTAAGTACAGCAGGAGGATAATAACGATCCTTTAGTTAATTAAGGAAACACAATCTGAGAGTCGTTTAAGTTTAGAAAAAAGGCGCAGAAAATCAATCTCTGCAAGCAAGATAAGGATTTTAATAATGTCAGCATACAGCCGATTTTTTTTTTCTCCCTTGATTCACTCACAACATTTGTCTGAGTTCGCGAACTAATCAGGACTGAGAGGAAGGGATTTGGTTGCGGCCACGTCCATCTTATAGATGTTAAATACTATTCCAGCATTATCTGATTTCTGGTAGGGAAGAAGGTGGAGGCAAGTGGGGGAAAAATGTATACATTGTTCATAGACTTGAAGGAAGCTTTCGACAGGAAGATAATGAGTGAAGTGCTGAGGAGAAGGGGGGTTGATAGGGGGCTTATAAGCCGGGTAGAGAAACTATACGAGGAAACATTGTGCACGGTTAAGACAGGGGAAGAGAGCTCGGAGAAGTTCAAAACATATAGGGGGCTCAGACAAGGCTGCCCCTTAAGCCCGCTCCTATTCAATTTATACGTATCGGAGTTGGAGGAGGTACTTAAGAGCGGACAAGATGGTGGAATAAGGCTGGCTAGGGGACGTGCGTGGTGTCGTTCGCATATGCAGACGACCTTGTACTGTTAGCAGATAGTCAGGTCGGCCTAAAGGGGATGGCAAAACGCTTCGACAGGTTCGTGGACAGAAGAAGCCTGACGCTAAATGTTTCCAAGACCGAGGTAATGTCGTTCAGAAAGGGAGGCGGGAGGAGAAAAGAAGTGAAGATAAGGTGGAAAGTGGACTTATTTAGGGTGGGTAATAAGGGAGAACATGTCATTCGGTGAGCACCTACAACACGCATGTGCAAAGGCGAGGAAAGCCGAAGAAGGATTGAGACGGAGCAAGAGGGACGGTAATTCGAATGAGAAAATTTTCAGGTACTGTTTGATTTTTTAAAAAATGTATTAATTCCCAAGAGTTTTTAACATGATATTGTTGTTTGCCAACAATATTGCTTAAAATGTTAGAAGGAAATTTGGATAAGTTGTAAGTAGGACTTTGTATACAAGACACTATAGGTCTAAGTGGAATGTTTGGTTTATATAGTTTAGGTAAACCGTATATTCGTGGTGCGTGTGAATTGTATATTTTCAAATTGTTTAATAATTGTTTATTTATATATTTTTGTTTTTCCCAATGATTTATTAAACTATTTACTCTCAACTTTTGAAGTTGGATCGGAACTTTGTTTTTTATGTGTATTTGTATCATTTAATAAATCATTGAGTTTTTCATTGTAAGTATTGTTGTCCAGTAAATCCATCAAAAAATAAGCCAAAATCTACATAAAATAACGTAATTTGGGTGATAGTATAATTTGTTAGAGGGATGTATTCTGAGCATAATGCCGGATTTGAGGGGTTCCTCGAGTGTCAGTGGCGCCGCTATCGCGAGTAACGCGTTTACATTAAAACAATAATGTTTTTATATTCCTAACTGTTATGTTCTTGGGGTTCGTATTTAAAGATAATGTGATTTTTAAATACTTTTATTTAACTCAATACAACGCACAGGAAGGTTGACTAAAAACTGACATATCTTCGCAAAACTTGTATCAACACAAAATCATAGTAATACAAAAACTTATGTACTTTCTAACATACATAACACCTTTCCCTTAAAAAAACTAATTTGCAACAGCAAACCTTTCTGGAGGTTTAAGGTGACTGCTCCTCCTTAAAACTCTATCACTTTTGTGTAAGTTTGGTTCCTCAGTAGAATCAACAGTTTCTACATTATCTGTACGAGATAGTGATACTATCTAGTAAAGTAGATCGTGGAATAATGTGAACTGACGTTTCATTATGCTGTACCAGTTTTTTATTTAACCTTAATTGATTTTTATGCCTTTTCCACATTACCCCATCATCCACTTTAGCAATATACGTTCTTCGACCAACAATATCTTTGATAACTCCTTCACACCAATTTGTATGATTTGATCGGTAATCCCGGACCCAAACATCATCATTGATATTAAACCCTTTGTCATTTTTGGGTTTATAATAATTTTGAAATTTTTCAGAAGTGAAAGTACTAGCATTATCCGTGCAAAGCTCCTTTGGCAGACCGAATCGAGCAAATAGACCACGCATAATAATAATTGTCGTTTCTGTAGTAATATTGCTTACCTCAAAACACTCAACCCATTTTGAAGTAGCGTCTTCTATCACCAAAAAGTATTTATTTAAGCACGGACCAAAAAAATCCGCATGAAGTCTTGTCCAAGCAATCTTCGGCCACGGCCAAACAATAAGAGAAACTTTTGGGGGATTCGGCGCAAAAGCGGCGCAAATTTTACAATTTTGAGACATATGCTCAATTTGTTTATCCAGAGACGGCCACCACACATGAGAGCGTGCAAAGGATTTCATTTTCACTATACCCATGTGTATAGAATGAAGTTCATCTAAAATGCCTTGTCTAAATTTTGGAGGTACAATTATGCGATAACTCCACATCAAACAGTCTTGTTCAATAGTTATTTGATTTCTTCTAGCAAAAAATGGCACATACAATGGTGATAAACTTCGTTTTGGCCAAACATATTTGACGTAAAAAAGGATTTTACTTAAAATCGGGTCTTTCAATGTCTCTTTTTTAATCTGATCAAAATTCATTGTGAAATTTGTCTCCGTAAAATGACACATGTATGATATATTGTCATCATTTAAATCATAATGTAAATAAGAAGAATTCTATTCGGACTCGTCGTTCACTGCATTCAGTGGTAATCGTGACACAAAATCAGCATTATTTTTATTGGAAGCGACATATTTAATATCGTAGTCAAATGCAGATAATATATGAGCCCACCGCCGTAGACGATTAGCTGCAAAAACTGGTAAACCCCTTTAATTTCAAAAATACTGAGATGTGGTTTTTTTAGTTTTAGAAATATCTTATGTTTTTTAAAAGTACCAATTCCCTTTTCAAAAATATGATATTTTGCGATTAACTCATCGATATTATTAGTTGAAGAACTCATATCAAAATTAGTGTCGGCATTTTCGATTTTACAGATACCTAACTTTAACATTTTTAATCCATTTCGACCAATGAGAGGAGGCCCTCCATTTCGTATAACGTACGTTTTTAATACAAATTTATTGTTTTTGTACATCACATTAAAATCTATATAACCTATAGGTTTAAACAAAATTCCAACGTAATCCTTTTAAAATAAATCATTTGGCTTCAAACCCTTATTCCTAAAATGTTTTAAATATAAATTTTCGGAAATAGCGGCATGAGCGAAACCACTAACGCGTAACAAAGAATGTATATAAAAAAGATAACAAGTAACATTTGTTAAAAATGTAACAAAATGATATATATTTATGTCAACCGTGATATAAGGAAACACATTTCTATGTCTATAAACTGACTTTTGAGGCAGTCTATTAAGTTTAGTTATTTTGGTTTTGCATCACTATACTTAAGGATAAGTGAAATTTAAAATGATGTATGATAATGATTTCTACGGATATTAGGAGTAGTTTAAAATTAAGCAAAAGCGGTGCAAACACTCCTAAATACTAAAGTTGCAATCTAATATAACGGGCGCGATTACATTTTCTGAAAATATTCTATGTAATTCTATTAATATTTTACTCATTATTCATTACAATTCCACGACAAACATTAAACTTATTTTGGAAACAATCTCTTTAAGTAATGGTTATTTTCAGATGGTATTCGTCAACAAATACGTATTATTTATTTTTTCAATGCGTGATATTTTGTACGTCTGAAAATTAGCAGGTCGGTCATTTAACATTTTTATTATTCAAGACAATGAAAAAACACAACATGAAAACAAAAATTTGGTATGAATTCCTTATACATATTTCAGAAAATTTAAAGAATGTCAAAACTGTAACAATGTTTCGACATTACATACAACGTTACCATGCCAAAGGAAAGGAAACATTAACGAATGTTGGTACATATATTGTACCAACATAACATTTTTGATTCAGGCATTTGGAATTAATTTGCAAAGTTGTTATTTAACAAAACCTGTGGTCATATTTAGCCTATATCTAAGAGGTACAGGTGTGGTCGTTTCGTAAAAAAATTCTCATATTTATATGAAAGAGCATGATACGGCGCAGTTAAATTTATAAAACAAGCGCGAATAAAACCCGGAATATATTAGGTATATGCACATATGGCTCCGTTCCGGTTGACTCGAAACGTTGATGACCCACAATTTGTCCCCCCTTCCGGTTCACGATTCCGGAGCCGCGCTGTCGACCTTCCGCTTATTTAGGAAGCGACCTGAATAATCCAGACGGGGTATGCGAAATAATATTTGCCGACCGACAACTTCATACTACAAAACTCAATTAATAAATAAACCGTACTCGAAGCAGAAT
This sequence comes from Lethrus apterus, assembly GCA_018397195.1. Lineage (NCBI taxonomy): Eukaryota > Metazoa > Arthropoda > Insecta > Coleoptera > Geotrupidae > Lethrus > Lethrus apterus. The sequence continues at coordinate 2,064 of JAFFZR010028653.1, read as the reverse complement.
TGATAGAAGTTGTATGCATTAAATTAACAGCAGTATTTTACCTTTTAAATAATACAAACTAGGTATTTCATACCAATTTTATGTTTTCATTCGTCTTTGATTTCATTCATTCTTTAGGATTTTCTTTACCGTTTAATTTTGTTATTTCCAACACATCTGGTGTGCGCAGATTGTTACAAAACAGTTCAAAATGTAAAAAAAATAGTTTTTTTATAAATTTTCTGTTTAAGGCCGATGACACACATGTGCATAGTTTACATATACTATAGATGTGGTACAGCCACGTTAAATTTCAGCGCTTTACTACCGCTTGTGGAGGTGGGGGATGGAACTAAAACGAATGGCGGGATTTCAAATAAATGTGCAAATTTCATATTCATATTTTCATTTAATATATTTTTTTTAAATATTTATTTACATTGCATTATTTAAATCTAAATAATATATTCACATATAAGAAAAATAAAAATTAATGCTCTTTGAAATATGTAATTCGAACATCAATATTTCTTATATTGATGTTTGAATTACATATTTCAAAGAGCATTAATTTTTATTTTTCTTATATGTGAATATATTATTTATATTTAAATATTTCAATGCAAATAAGTATTAAAAAAAGAAATAATTATTATATAAATTATTATATGAATGTAATAAAATTGATAGATGCGATTCCGAAAACAACGACGGATCTAGGAGGGATACAAAAATATATAAAATTATTATTAACCGTTTATTAGCGATGTCTTTTATATTTTCTTAAATATTTGTTACATGCTAAAACTCTAAATTGATTTATAGTTTTACTTATTCAAACCTCTTATTGATTTATTAATATTTTTGGTGAAAATGAAAAAGTAAAATTTGGTTACAAACTTTTTAAAGAAAGTAAACACGTCATGTTCTTTACATGTAAAAATTTCAAAATCTCTATATCAAACAACTTTAACAATATCTGTTTAATGTTTTCTATATGAGCATATTTATCAGTGCAAAAACTTAAATTATGTATATACTTAGAAAATAATTGCATAAATGTGCTACTTGGAGAAAGCAGAGATTTAGAAGTATACTGTCTAATTTTAATTAATTCGTATGCTGGATCCTGTATACTCTCTCCAAGAAGCTCACATCTGCATATTTTGCACGAAGGAGTAAATTTTATAATTTTCTTTGCAACAAACCCTGCTCTATATCAATTTAAAGGAGTCACTTCCAGACCACTACTTAGTAATTCTAAATTAATGTTTTCATTTTAATTTGCGTTCGACATACACTGTACTTAATGAACTCTTCTGTTTCGAGTAATCGACTGGCAGCCTCTAATCACTGCTTGTTCGAAATGTTTTCTTTGTTTATTTGCAAAGTAATCCGCCTGAAATTTTTTGCTATGCCATATAATTTTCTCGCTTTTGGAGTCAACTGGATACTCCAGACGCCTACAGAATTCGTTGATTACGTTCGTTGATTCAAATCTAAAAAGCGTTTATCTATTGGTACGTACATACATGTTGACTGTCATTCCATGTGTACAAATTCAGCATCACTATGTATCTATTCTAAGGGCTAACAACAATATAAAGGGATGTTAAAAATTTACCTTGCCGTCTTTTTGGAGTTGCATACAACATCGAAGAAGAATATGTTCAACTTTTCAATACAGCAATTTATATATTACAATTTAATCTATCTACGATTTTTATTTTTTGTAATCCTTAAGCCATTATACAACAATTGATTGTTAAAATATACATCAAACCTATAATAAAAGCGATTTATGACTTGTATAACTTACTAGCTGACCCGACAGTCGTTGTCCTGTCATTTTATACAACAATAGATGTAGGTAGAAGATACCCCCCGCTACATGTAGCAGGGGGCAACGACTAACCCAGTCGTGTCAAACTCATATATGAACATGGGCCACAATAGATAGATTTCTGACTTTTCCCGTCGATTTTTCAAAAATTTTCATTCATACAAACCTTGCCCTGACAATTACAATTACGAACACAACAAAAAAATAATCAGCCAAATCGGTCGAGTCGTTCTCAAGTGATG
>JAFFZR010028652.1:0-11367 GCA_018397195.1 Lethrus apterus | reverse complement strand
TCAAGTGAATAGGTAAGGCGTAATAGACCGATCCCAGATAATTGGCTCGCCCGGTATATTCTGGTTAACAATCACTTTAGAATTTTAGTATAAACTACAGGTAATACATCATATCCAGATACTTACTATTCCTAAATAAATTTACTTCAAAGGTATTACGTCAATGGTATTACTATCATACATCTTATTTTGTCTAACACAGGTTTTATGATACTGAATTACCTATAACTCCAAAAGAATTAACTTTAGCTATAGGGAATGTTATACGCGATCGAAAAAGAACTTAAAACTTGATCAAATGGCGTAAAAATATACAGGTGTTCCATTTGAAAAAAAAACGAGTTTTAGCCTTTTAAAGATGCTGCAATTCATTATCAATTTTGAAACACCCTGTATAATATAACGAGGATATTTGGTATTGACTGTTTAACTTGAAGCATTGTTACCATTATGCCAACGAATCGTTATAAAATCGTCGTTAATAAAAACATTATTAATTTTTAAACAGAACTACCTAAATTAATGTTTTTAACTAAAAGTGGAATATCTCGAAAACCGCTCAATTTTATTATGGAGTCTGTAGTACAAACTTTCCCTATTTTGTTCCGGGGAATCTTAAAATGTGACGATATACAGGCTGTTCCATTTAAAATAACAAAGTTGTATAACGTACAGGCAAAACACCCTGTATATTTCAGAATAATTTTATGGTGTAGAGTACTTGACTCCAAACAACTTTTACTTGAAACATTTTTTAATAAAGTGAATAGGTAAGACGTAATAGACCGACCCCAGATAGTTGGCACACCCGGTATACAAAGTAGATGTCCAAACAAGAACGCTTTATTGGATCCCTTGACGTAATTTCAACAAACATTGATCTGCGGATATACGGGTCGTTTAGTAATAAAACGGTATATAAACCGTTTCCCATAACTTAATTCTATTTTTTATTGAAAGTATATTTGTTCAATAGTACCGTAATTTATGTATTTTTTTATTTATCGGCAGAATTTTGAATTTTTGATCTCTTAGAGCAGTTGTTTTCTTTTCTGTTCATAGATTTCAAATTCATGCGAGTTTTTATTCTGTATACAAGTATGACAGAGATTAATATTAAATATAACTAAGTATATCGAGGAAGATACAAAAAAAAAACTAAATATTCGTAATATTCAGTATTTATTTAATCACAAAGAGGCAGGATTTAAATGGAGTGATAATAATAATAAACCACAGTGTGTCATGTCATTTACCGTTAATGTATATAAATGTAACACGAGCATGCACATGTCAGAGATAATTTTTATTAAATTCAGTAATTGCACGTCATATTTTCTGTATATATATATATTATGTTCTACGGTTTCAAATCTAACACTATCCAAGAAAAGGCGAGGAAAATACAGAAATACGGTCGCTTTTCGGCTAGTAAATTTCAAACTTTTTATATGATTACAATTAGTAAAAAGAAGTTGAAAATCAAAAAAAAAAAAAAAAAGATTTTACACTTTCCAATATTTCAGAATATATTATATTTTTTTTATTATATTTATCAATAACCTTAATTACCCTAAGGTGTCAAGGTAGTCATTATAAGATCTCAATACACATTCAGTCACAATAAATCAATCATTACAATAAAATATATCAACCTAATTGCATGAATAAATAAATGTTGCCCATTCTTTCTTATTTTTTGCCATCTTCATCCCCTCATTCCAGGATGTTCCTCGTTCCTTCAAAGATTCTGACATTTCTTGATTACATGTTTTCCTTCGTCTTCCTCTTTGCCTTTTATATGTGGATTTAGCTAGCCATACTCTTTTCGTTTATCTTCCATCCTCCATCCTTACTAGATGTCCAAACCACCTTAGACGTTGTTTCTCTATGCTTTCCAGAACTGGTTCAACATTAAGCTCTGCTCTGCTCTCATTTCGTATTTTATCTCTTCGAGAAATACCTTTATCGCTTCTTAGGTATTTCTTTTCTGGCGCTTGTATTGTGCTTTTCATTTGGCTGTTTAACCTAGCTTTCACCTCCATATGCCAGGACTGGTTTGTATAGTGTATTGTACACTGTCATTTTCGTTTTCTTCGATATTTGTTAATTCATTTCAGAATATAAATATCTAAATTTGTTACGTTGACCAATAGTAAAAAATACAAATAAACGAACTGCTTATTCGACCTTTAATGAAACTTCTATTTAAATAATAATTTTAGAATCCAGATATCAAGAATAATAAAACACAAGTATTCGAATTGTTTTATAAAGTTTATAAGAAGACATTTTCGTTTTAATCATTTGACTCCATAGAAGTTTATAAACTGGGCTGTAGATGACGACAAATCGTATACGACAAGGAATATTTATTAAGTTTTTTTCTTGTTTTGTTTATTAAATGGTTTATTTATTAAATATTTTATTAAGGATCATATAGGATATACGATATACAGGGCCTTCCTTAAATAAGTACAGATATTTTAACAGGTGATAGCTGACCTTAACCCAAACTCAAATCCGCAAAAACGGCGGTCCTATTTTCATTTTAAATTTTCGAAAAATGTCATTTTTTTATGTAGACATTCGGTTCTAAGTACGGTCCTGTGTCCATTTCAATATGTTTCGCATTGAAAATTAATTTCATTTGGCGAGAATAACATGAAATGTTGGAAAACAACCGTTATTGATGATAATTCGGCGTTACTGTCATATTTTACTCAAAACTTAAAATATTTTTTTCTGGCACACCCTTCAACATAGGACCGCCGTTTTTGCGGATTTGGGTTTGGGTTAAGGTCAGCTACCACCTGTTAAAATATCTGTACTTATTTAAGGAAGACTCTGTACAGTACCATGCTGATTACACAAAATAAAACACAATTTCATAAAAATGTATATCAGACATTATTATTTTAAATAAATTTTTATGCATATTTTATTTCGTTCGTTTTGTTACATTTATGCGAATTTAATTTATTCGAATTATAGGATTGTTCAGAATAAATATGCATTAATCTCCACCGGTATTTATTCGCATTTTATAAATAATATTTACAATTATTTGTATCATATATGCATTTCTACAGAACAAGCAAATTATGTAATAAATACAAGTAAAGTAAGTAATATGGAATTCAAACATTATTTCATTGTTATATGTCATATCTTAATTAAATTTTCCTGATTCATTTTTGGCATTAATTCAACTGATGTCGCCGTTTCTAAAGTTGAATTTAATTTTAATTCGTAATTGCATTAAAATATGTTTTTGAAAGCTCGCACTGTTAAGAAGCGAAGAAGTACGTGACAAACAAAAAAATATATAACTTGCAATGGGCAATAAAACTACTTGAGTCACTTTGCAAATTGCAAAAGTTCAAAAACAATCCTAATGCTCTTTATAACGTCGACTTCTCTTCATGATACTAACCCCCTCTTCCGTATTATACGGCAAGATGTGTTTCTAAAAGAGGAACGTAGTCTATAAATTACTGACTTCGCAACTTATATTAAAGTACAAACAAGAATCCTGCATTTCGGATATGACGTACCTCTACACTCGCAAAAATAACAAATCATCTCCGTTTACCATTTTAATTTACCATTCGCATCGTTAATATTACTAACTTTTATTATTGTATACGGAACATAAGTTTAAATTCGGCAATGTTACTCAATATAATAATCATTAATAATCCGTATAGGAAAGTCAATTAGGATGATGGATATTTAAAAATATAAAAAGTGTTAAAAAGCAAATTTTTTTATTATCATCATCAAATTATTATTTGACAGCATGACGGTAAAATTGCTTTGCTAGAAAGCTAGAAAATGGCCATGCAGTTTGAAAAATCACGATTTTCATTGATTCGAAACAAAGTTGAAAAAACAGCGCTTTGTTAATCAGTTACGCGTATTTTCTTCCTCGAAAAGAAATAAAGAAATGGCAAGAGAAAAATATTTTTAAATATGACAGCAAACATTGTTTATTAATAATGTCATAAAACTTACTGTCGATAAGAATATGCATATAAAAGCGAAATTGTAATTGTAAATAAAAATTTAAATCTAAGTCAAAATAAAAATAAGCAATGGCAACATGTATTATATGGCATGTATAACAAGTGTGTTAATTTAAGAAAATTAAATACTAATCGAATTTGCTGTCCAGCAAGTCATAAAAAACAGGAATATTACAAAGCATGTGTTGCAACTATCAATTTACAGTCCGGAGTTCTGGTTGGATCGTGGTCTGCCATGTGGGAGTCTTGGGTTCGATTCTCTCTCGTGTCCGATTCGGCTCAATTATTGCGAGTCAAGAGGTGACAGTAGTATTCACCGTTGGCATATAATTAACTGTGCTCTAGAGGTATGGTCGGACTTCTTGAGTAACAAGCTCTTACTCTTTCACAAAGATAAAAAACGCACACATTTACACTTAGATAATCAGCTAAAATACAAATTGTGATTGGTCCCAGTAAAGTTTCATTTGAATCAACGACTGTTAACCTATTTCAACCAAAGTAAGTAAACGAATTGGTACAAAATAAAACATAATCAATAAATGTTTCGTGTCTTGTTTTCAAAAGCTCTACATATACAAAAGTATAATGAAACATGTAACATCAACCAATATATCTATCGGTTGGCGTTTTCATTAGCAGTCCCATGTAACAGCAAAGATAAAATCTCCACTGACGTGCCTACAGAATAATCGAACGAAATGTCACCGTTATCTCGCTAGGTTGAGTAATCTCTACAAATCTGAATTTAGCACGGAATATTTTTCAGATTCGTGGAAAACGAGAAAAATACATCCTAACGAAACCAAAAAATACAGCACGTTATTAAGATTAATGATGGTAATTAAAAGCAAACATTTATTTTATAGACAAACATACATCGCACAGCATTGATGAATTGTTAATGGTTGCGGCCCCGTATTTGAAAAATTCGCTCAGCACAAATAACGGAATAGTTTAATCAATCACGTTTCAAATATATGCGGATTAGCTGTGTTTTATTTAGAGACATTGCGTTTAATGGCTTCACTTCGTATTGTCTAACAAATTTCAATTTTATCAGCAACGACTTATATAACTTATAATTTATGATGTATATTTTCGATAAAAGTATTTTCAGTTCATTTCCCGTGGTAATGTAGTGCGTAGATATTCTTGTAAACTGGGTATCAACTCAGTAAAATCATATGTGTGGGCAGTTAATTAGAGAGCTAAATACAAGTTGATTGGTATCCCAACAACTTTATTGTATTTACGTACAAATATGTTTGGACTAGTTATCGAACCACATAGAATTGCAAAATGTCTCCCTTTCTATATGAACTATTAATAAAAGTGTTTCTATAATTATATAAGACGTTAATAAACAAGTATCCTTAAACATTACGGTTAAAAGTTATAGGTAAAATCACTCGAAAATTGATAACATCGACCTGCAAATTTGAATGTATTGCACCATACTTTTGTTTATATTAATAATAAGAAATTATAAATAAATAAAAAATGTCAGAAGAAGAATGCCAAATCGGTTTGAAGACAATGTTGTTCAAAAGAAGCTGTTTGGTAAGGATAGTTGATTGTCGTCCTTGTAGCCAGTAGTATTTGGAGTATTTTATTTCGAGCTGTTTCCGTTTCGCAAGAATATGTATTCTCCGTGTAAATCCTTTGTCTAGATGAATACCTAGGCATTTTACGCAGTCTGTTCGTGGTAGTGTCCATTTACTATTACTGTTGGAGTGGTTTTCCTACATTTCGTGGAACTTACTTGCTATGATTTTGATTAATCTTGATTCTTCATATTCTTGCCCGGTCATTAACTTTAAATGTTGTTGTAAATAACCTGTTGCTACATTGGGATTTGCATTGTTTGTGTTTGCCATTATTGCTTTATCGTCGTCGAAAGAGTTCTACTTGTTAGAAGGCCAGCAGAGAATAGTAGGTATAGGATAGCTCCTAACACGCAGCCCTGTGGAACTCCTGACTGTACTGGGAAGAGTTTACTGAACACTTGTTCATATTTCACCGTATAATGCCTTTCTTGCTTGTAGGACTCTAGTATAAAGTATAAGGTACATGGTAGTACTTTCTTGAGTTTATACAGTAGAATAATGGTTAACAGATAATTCTTTTATGAGTTTTCCAGTGATAAGATCATAGCTTGGTGCTTTATTAGGATTTAGATTAACTTTGATCTTTACATATACTTCTTTTGCCGTGAAAAGTCTAGGCAGCGGTAACATTTGAAATTGTGCTTCTAGTAATTTGGGAAGATTTAAAAATTTGCTATAAAAGTTATATAAAAAATCTTTCATAATAATTTAACACAAAATGTAATTTCAGTTTTAAAAACATATATTTAACGTGCATTGGCTGAAGGTATTTGTTGTCAGTATTTGTTTATCGATCTGACCAATATTAATATTACTTAAATCTCGAAATATAAAATACACTAATTTTCCTCTTTCCATTGTTATCAACTATAAATCAATAATTTGTTATAAATTGCGAACTTTAGTAGCAATGGCGTTCTCCAGCAAATTTATTGTTGTGTTTTAGCCAACTGAATTCTCTGTAAAATACAGCTACTAGAAAATCTGTATAGTAAAATTGTAGTGGGGTATTTTCATGCAGCAAATTTTTTGAAAAACGTTAATATTTACGAACGTATTTAGAACATCATTACTAAGACTCGGATTATATGCAAAATGCATATTTGTTATTAAGAGGTATATCAACAAAATTGTAAGTTTTCTATGCATATCTAATGTTTTTTGATTAAAATAAGCCAATTAAAAATGCATATTTTGGCAACTTCGTACATATTTTATGAAATATTGCATATTTGTGCATAGTTTCACAAATTTCAGATTAAAAATTTCAGTTCAAGTTAAAAATTGGAAAGTTAAAGGAAAATGATTCGATTACAAAATATATTAAAGGGAAAACAACCGATAATTCGTAGGCCAGCCTCAGAGAATTAGTATCCTGCGGAGTGTTTCCTTCTTAAATTCCTTTTGGATGGCTATAATTCTTCCATTGAGATAAGTTGTTACCTGCTAATGCATTATAGAGAAATTGTTTAAAGGGATGTGATATGAAAACTACAGATTTCTGAGAAAGGCTTAATTACTAGGCTTTTAAAATGGCTCATTTCCGAGTTTACCGTTGCCTTCAACGTGGCTAAATGCCGCAATTTTTTATTCCAAAAATTATGAAAAAATTAAAAATTAAATTTTAGAATCCGCTGACGAATCTACTGCTATTAAAGAAGTCAAAATTTTTTAAAAAAATAATGTAATACCAAATCAATTTGCTTTTATTGCAAGTAATTTTTCTGTAGTGCCCGAAACAATTTTAAAATTAGAATCAAAAGAGCTGTTTTTGACTGAATCAGTAAATTTAATAAATAAATGACATAGAGAATTATCAGCTGTTAAAGGAACTGGAGAATTAATTTTTAAATAGCTTAACTCGGTATTGAATAAAAATGAAAGATTCAAAATTCTGTCAAAAAATGTCTAAAATTTTGAATGGGGAATTTGTTGATGACCTTGAATTAGATCCATATATTGTAAGCAATTTAAAATATGCGCCCATTACTTCCGTCCATGTTGAACGATCTTTTTCGACGTTTAAACATTTACTAGACGATCGACGACATTCGTTTAAAATAGAAAATTTAGAGAAACACTTAATTGTCAATTTTTTCATAATAATAAATATACTAAGTGACATAGAAAAAAGAACACCCTGTAATAATTATTTTATTTGAACAATTTTTACTATACAAGTATGTTCGAGTTCGACTAATAAATTATCAAAATTTGAAAAAATTAAACTGATAACTTCTTCAAAAAAATTAATAATGTGTTGCGCCACCATAATGTCTTATACACTCCTTAACACGTCTGGGTATACTTCTAATAAGGTGATCGATTTCCTCCTGAGGTATATCATCCCACGCTATCTGTAACTCGTGCTGCAGAGCCGAGTTTGTGGAGGGTGGGGTAAATTGAGTAATCTTCTTCCCATAATATCCCAGACGTGCTCGATTGGTGAAAGATCGGGAGATCTGGGTGGCCAAGGCAACAAAGCAACTTGATAGTACTCAAAATGAGCCAAAGAAGCCCTAGCAACATGAGGTCGTGCGTTATCTTGTTGGAATGTACTGTTGGGTTTTTTTATCTTATCATAAACAACCATATTCCCAAATGAATGTTACAAAATATTCATTATTACAGGGTGTTCTTTTTTCTATGTCACTTAGTATATGTGAGCTGGTTTATTCACGGAATGTCCTGGAGGCAAACAAGAACCCCAAGGAAGAGTGGGAAACCTATCCTTGCTAATGTGAAATTCATTTTCTTAGACAGTGGGCACACACGTTTGTACTGGCGGACTATATGTGTGAAAATAAATGAAATACGTATTTGCTTATGGTTATTATCAACTCCAACGCACCGCCACTTTGTACTGCATCACATGCAATTTTAATTTGTTTTTAATAAATTCGTTATTAGAATTAAATTTTCTTTATTTGAATTAATTACTAGTTCTGAAATATGGCAAGATTTAGCCCAAAATACATCAAAAGAAGAATTGAGTAAATTTAAGTACTTTTAAGAGCAACAACAGATGTGTGCAGTGCGACCAGAACAGGTGGAAACAAACTAGATTGTGGAACACGGATATACAAACACAAGTAAAAATTTAAAAAAATATATAAAAGCCAAAGAAAAAAGAATAAAAGAAATTCGGCAAAAAGGTGGAGAAAGATAGTAAAGAAGCTTTTCTTTAAGGTTCTTACGTTTATTTTTCTTCTCAGCAATTTTTCGCATAACGCCATGCCTATTCCAGAACTGGCATCGGTAACGACGGCAATGCCACCAACCCATCGTTTCATATTTTCAATATCTTCTATGTCTTCGCCAAGAGCATTGTCTACCTTAGACAAAGAACTCGTCATTTTAACTGTAAAACCGTATTACTAAGAGTTTGATGAAATATAAAACATAACGCCATAATTACAGACGATAAATACTTTCATTCCTAATTACATCATTACATAAAATATTTATAAATGCCGTTTATAAAAGAATGTGGGAACATTTTTCCGGTCAGTAAATAATTAAATACAATGGCATATTTTATCTGGAATTAAAAAAAAAGCATTGAACGGTGTAACTACATATACAGGTTGTAAAATCAGATTTGACTATTATGTGATTTAAAATCTTTTCAATAGTAAACGAGACCAATTTGACGAAGAATTCCCAAGAATTTGGTCGAGTTTAATTGCCTTTAGCAATCATTGCGGATAAAAAAAATTAAAATCTTGCCAGACAAGAGTTGAGCACGAGTGATCTTTGGTTGGAGAATTAACCGAATGAATTATAATAGTGTAATCTGTCAAAATGACATTTAATTAGTAATGGCAAGAAAAGTACAATGGAATCTTTTCAGTTAAAGAAAGTTGTGATTGGTGCATGTGATCCTGGTTTTAAAATATCATTCGTCCACAATATGAGGTTAATTATCATACGTCAGAACATGAGTGCTCCAACTTTTGCCGGAAAGATTTTTATTTTGCATGAGCAATGGTTGCTTGGCAATTAAAGGAGACCAACATAGAAAATAGAACAAGATAGAAAGTCCACTGGGATTGGCCAACTGAAACCTTATCCTTGTTCCAAACCATTGTTATTCTCCAGTCCGGTAGAGGTGCTGATACACCATGTATCATCTTTTTTATCTCTACGTAGATTTCTGAGAAAACTATATATGACGAATTAAAGAATTATACTGATTATAATATCGTTGTCATGGTTACAATTCTGTTACTGTTACAGTTCAGAGAAAATACGGCATTTTTAAGAAACCAGAACATATACAAATACAAATGTAAGCTATATGTCTTCAGCCAAACTGTTCTACCTGTTTCTACCTGGAAAATATTGGACTAGATGAAGAAGCATGACGGTTGTCTTTCTTTACTTAAACTTCAGGACTATTATACTGTCTGTTTGATTTTATGTGTCACAGTAAATATCTCTGTTGTTGTATGAATTAGTAAAAAATGTTATATATGAAAGTTATTAGATTATTTATTCTTAATAAAGTGTTAAAATCAGAAAAACAATTGAACATCAAATAATTCAGGTAAAGCAAATAAATTGAACATTTTAAATGGAAGGTACCCAGTTTTATTAGATTATTACATATTCTGAAACTACACGAATTTATCTTTACAACGGTATATCACATGTTATACTTATTTCATTAAATAACGGCGTAATAGAATAAATAACTGAGCGCGTTGAAAACGTAGACGGTGTAAATAATGTGTTTCTTAAACACACTGAGTGCCGGCGACACACACGTTGTCCTGGCATAGAAGAAGAAAACAATTTAAGTACAAATGCAAATGTTTTATTTTTTATGCAAAGGCAACTTGTACGTCGCCGGCAGTTACCGTGTTTAAGGAACACATTATTTACACTCTATACGTTTTCAACGTAGTTATAACATGTGATGTGTACACTCGGTGAATTAAGTCTTGCCTGCAAAATTTTAAAAATGAACATCTCACAATTCGAAGGCGAAAGCCGAGCGCTGCATTTCGGAATAGTACGAAAAAGGTTTTTATGGTGCGGTCAGGTAGAACTGCATAATAGATTAGTTGTTTATTACAATCGCATTTCTCTTAAAATAAAAATGTATAAGACAACAGGAAATAAAAATCAATAAGTCAAGTCAATAAAAACTTGCTAAGAAGTATATAAAAATCGCTATATTGTAATGTCGTATACAAATTTTATACAAGGGGATAGATTATTATATACAGGTGGACCATCGTATAGCATATTCACGAAAAACTATATTTCTAATCATCTTAGGAACTTGAATTTAGCGGTCAATAATCTACAGTTGAAGTACTACAAAATAGCCATTCTATTTTTTCAAATAGACGCTCCGACCGGCGTCAGGACGCCAAAAAGTAAAAAAATTGTAATTTTATATATTTTTTTATCAAGTCACTATAATCAAAATATCACAGACAACGCATTTCTGATATTAAAAATGTTGAAGGGGTCATAGATTTCAAATTAATTAGACTTTCATAAATTTGGATACGAAAATGTGAATAATTTATTGCGGCAACCCTCAATGACCCTAAATCTTGGTTGACAATGGTCGCTTAACCGCAAACAACCCATTGTAAATCATAAATGGTGCAGCCGAAAAACTACAGGTATTTTTCATTTCAGAACCGGGCTTAATAATTTATTTTAAACCCGGTTCGGTAAAATGAATTACGTTTGATGTTTAAATCACTTTT
>JAFFZR010028651.1:0-11375 GCA_018397195.1 Lethrus apterus | reverse complement strand
TTGGCCAATCCAAGTGGACTTTCTATCTTGTTATACAGTGAGATCGAAAAAAAGATTAGTCAAAGTAAGCCATGAACAAAAATCGGCATGTCTTTACTTAAACCACTATTTATTTCTTAATGTCAAATTGACGTTTGTTAAAAATGTTGTCCAAACAAATCAAAGCTTTTCTTTTAGAATTCTGTTTTTGAAATGGAAATGAAACAGTAAACGGTGAATGACAATATTCTTACGGTGCCTGTTATGAAGAATTTCAGGAGCACTTTCCTATTGAACATTTTTGACAAACGTCAATTTGACATTTAAGAAATAAATAGTGGTTTAAGTCAAGACATGCCGATTTTTTTTCATGGCTTACTTTGTAAATTTTTTTTTCGATCTCACTGTATTTTCTATGTTTTTATTCGACGATTCCGCAGCCTCCTCTAAGAGCTCTCATATGCACAAAAAAGTGTGATCAATTACTTCAGATCCATGAATTAAAACTTTATGTACAGATAATAGTAAGTTATACCAAGGATAATTTTGAATAAATTGCTGAGCTATCTCTCATGCGTAATCTCTAAATTTACCTTTTTTTATATTATAGGCTGACGCCACTGTAACACATTGTAACAAGTTGCAACACCTATCAATCAGTTCCTTATTTATTTCCGTTATCTCTGAATTTCTGAATTTAAGAAAAATTTTCGTGACGTATTTCCATCATTGATGTACCTACCACGCGGTTTGTCTACGTTTAAACCTAATTTTTCTTTAAACTGACGTACTAATTTTTTTTTCTGCAAGAAGAAATTTTTTTCCTGAGATCTTGCCATTTTTTAAACTGATGTCTATAAGACACATGAATGGGTGAATTAATGGGTGAAAACCAAAACTGTAATTTAGAGAGATAGACCGGCTTATTTAAACAATAATTCTAAATAATATTCATTTCTTTCGGTGTGGCACCACATATGTAACACCTAGTTGAAGATGTTTTAGTAAGAGCACAACACACCTTACCGTCGACCATAGTTAATTGTAAGATGTGTTGTAAATACACTCGTAAGATGAATCTGTAATAAAAAACTAAACACATTTTCGTACCTTAACTATGGAAGTGCTGCCATAACATAGAAGGCATATATGGGACATCTGCGCAGATAATCTTTATTACCTCCTTCAAGTACACACTTTAATGAATATTAAAAAGTAAAGTAGTTAAAAGTTTAGATGTATATCAATAAAACTATATATTAAATCTAAAATATGAAGTACCTTATCCCTCTTGTAACTTTATGTGAAAGATTATATTTAATACATATAAGAATGTGTTTAAAATATTGAACAAAAAAAGGAATTCTGAGAATTTAGCTGTTGTAAACAATGTGACTAATTAGCGCACTGACAACACTACGGAGCATTAGTAACATGCACTCAGTTTAGATGTGAAAAAATAAATGAATTTATGCAGGTATCGGAATTTCTTTTAGTGTGTCTATTAGTGACTTACTGAACGAAGTTTGACGTCTTAATTCAATCATGAAGATATTCGGGCTATAACCTACGGTGAGACCACTGTGCGCTGGCGCATGTGAGCTGCTGACAAGCGCTTGGCCTGGCTGCACGCATTTATATGAGAAAAGGATCTACACAGGGATTTTCCCTACTTTTTGGCCGTATATCGAATAATATAGGCCGTAAATCGAAATTTGGCCATAATTACACAAAGCCTTATATTATATTGTACAATTTTAAATTAACCGCACTAGTTGCTTTCTCATTCATTAGATAATTATGGCAGTTTCCTGCCTTTTTGAAATATCGTTAGGTTATTCCCATCGTAATAAGGAGCTAATTGGTTTAATTTTATATTGTATTAAAATGTGTGCATTCTTTCATAGCGTCTAATACTTTTCCTGCGCAAATACTTCCTCACCTGATACTCCTACGCTTCAAAATTTATGTATAAAATTCGGTGCTCTCTATCCTAAAATTCCCCTAACTGTTGTTGGTTGAGTAACTTTAATATACATATATAAACAAGGCTACTACCTAATTACAACACTGCAATACTCTAATGCAAAAATTTAAGAACATTCCAAACTATAACCGCTACAAAATTGGCCGAGCAGTGGCTTCGTTTTCTGACGCTACTGTGCTAATGCTCCATCCCCTCTCTCATATATGTCTCATATCATCGATATCATCCTATCTTCATATCGCTTGATAAATCCAAATCGCTTTATGTATTTTCCTATTTTTCCTAATTAACAATAAAATAAAATCCTATAAAACAAATAATGATTTTAAAATTATAAAAGACACGTGAAATACAGATTATAAGTTGATTTTCGAGAAGTGAAAAGTTTGGTTAGGCTGTATTTTTATATGTGATTAAAAGAAACCGGACATGGAGAAAAATAACGTATGATTAATTGTTGTGTTAATTATTTTAGTCCTTTGTGTCATTTCAGAATACAAATGAAATTGAAAATTTCGAGAGCTTAAACATATGGGGAGAAACACAAGAAACGTTAGAGGCACAAGCCTTAAAAGAATTGCAAATTTTTTCAGAACAATTCAAGAATAAAGATGAGGATGATGGTGAAGAAGATGGTGAGTTATCGAATCAAAGTAATGATCTGGAGGTAGATAAGAAAACAGCATGGACGTCACTAAATATTGATAGTTACCTTAAAAGACAAGAGGATTTAAATAAGAGACAAAAATACAAACATTCCTTACAGATCAGTGAGAAAAGTAAGAAGGCAGCCAGTCAAATTTGTAAAAAACATAAATTAAAAACGATTTCTGGACCACAAGTTAAAAAAGCAAAATTAAATATAAAAACATCTGAATCTAAAATAAATGTTAGCAATGCTTCAGATAGTGAATATTTACCTTCCGATGAAGGAAGTGCTGTCTGTGATTCAACAGAGCAAAGAAAAAAAGTTACTTTGAAGAAACGAAGAACTAATGATGACTGTATGGAAAAAGTTATTGATGATGGTTCAAAAATTTGTTACAAGAAGCGTTTAAATGAATATTATAAGAGACTGGAGAATGAAATGTCTGCTATAAATTTGTCTGATGCTGATAGGGAGACGCACAATGAAAATGTTGAAATAACTGAAGGATTAAAAGTCAGCGTAAAGATATGGGTTAATTTATATCGGTTTGTGTTGTTTGTATGACTAGTCATTTTTCAGTTAAACTTTTTGTTATAGATACCAACAAGATGCTGTTGAGTGGCTTTTTAACTTGCATTGTAAATCAACAGGTGGTCTACTTGGAGATGAAATGGGTTTGGGAAAAACAATACAAATTATAGTATTTCTTTATGCATTACATTGCAGCCGTGTTGTTTCAAGATATTGCAGGTACAAATTTTCATTATATTATGAATTTGTTAATATGAAATGTTAATATTTCTAGATATACAGGTTTAGGACCGTCTATAATAGTTTGTCCGACGACTGTGATACATCAATGGGTTCAACATTTTCATGAATGGGCTCCAGAATTTCGAGTTGCTGTCTTACATCAGTCTGGAAGCTTTAAAGGTTAATAGTAAGTTATGCATCATATGTCCTGTAAAAGACAACAATTTTTATAGGAAATAAAATGTTGCTAATCAAAGAAATATATAAAGCAAAGGGAATACTAATAACATCATATTTGGGAATCTTAAAATATAAAGGTGCATTGACAGAATTGAATTGGCATTATATTATATTGGACGAGGGACATAAAATTCGAAACCCGTGTGCTAAAGTGAGAAATAATAGGCTAATAGGAGAATTATTACTTAATGAACAGTGTTATAGGTTACAATGGCTATTAAACAGTTTCGCACCCCTCACAGGATAATGTTAACAGGATCCCCAATGCAGAACAATTTACAAGAATTATGGAGCTTGTTTGATTTTATAAATCCTGGAATGTTAGGAAGTTTACAGGTTTTTTTGGATCATTTTGCTAATCCAATTATGCAAGGGGGTTACACTAATGCTACTACAATGCAGGTTTTTTAAAATGTATTTTATTCTTGCAATTTAATTGATTATGAAAATCTTTAGGAAGCAACTGCTTTGTCGATGGCGATTGCTCTAAAAAATATGATAACTCCTTATTTTTTACGACGGTCAAAATTAGAGGTCCGAAAAGATATAGCTTTGCCACATAAAAGTGAACAGGTATTATTTTGTTCACTTACTGATGAACAGCATGATTTATATAAAGGTTTTTTGATGGTAATAATGTACAAATGTATAACAGTTTCCTGTTTTATTTTATAATCTTTTAAAATTACAGAGTGAACATGTCAACATGATCATGGGGAGAGGTGGAAGGAATTCGTTTTCTGCCAACCAGTCGCGTGCAAATATTTTAGTGGCTATAACAGCATTGAGGAAAATATGTAATCATCCAGATATTTATTTGGGTGATGCTGATTATTATGAAGTAAGTAAAAAAGACTTTTTGGCATTTTCTTTTAAATAATAATTGATTACCACTAAATCGGGGTGACTGGAGGTAAAACCACGAAACTAGTTCTCATACGAGGGAGTGTTCAGTGCACCTTGGCTTTTGTGGTCTTGAGACGTGCATTGATTGAACAATATGTTTGTTTTTAATTTAGAAAGTACCTGAAATTGAACGATTCATTGAAGGAAGTTATGGTTATTATAAGCGTTCGGGAAAAATGATTGTAGTATCAGCATTGTTGAAAATGTGGAAGAAACAGAAACATAAAGTCTTATTATTCACTCAAAGTAGAGCTGTGATAACTATCTTTGAAAACTTTCTTGAACAGCAGGGCTACAAGTACTTAATGATGGATGGTGGTACAAGCATCTCATCAAGACAAATGTTGATCAACACTTTCAATCAAGTATGTGACGTAAATTATAAATTTTATAATTTACGTCACATACCTCATATAATTTACTTCCAGGACAGTACTTACGATGTTTTTCTTTTAACGACGAGAGTTGGAGGACTGGGTGTTAATTTGACTGGTGCCGATCGAGTGATTATTTATGATCCTGATTGGAATCCTGCCATTGACACACAGGCAAGAGAAAGGGCGTGGCGAATTGGTCAAAAAAAACAAGTTACTATATATAGATTGTTGTCAGCAGGAACAATTGAAGAAAAGGTTTTTGTTCATTTAAATAAAATTTTGATAAAAATTAATTACAATTGTGTATTATATTTAATTATTTTTGGTTGTATCTATAGATGTATCAGAGACAAGTATGGAAACAGTTATTGAGTAATAAGGTTCTTCTAGATCCAAAAACTCAGAAATTCTTTAAAACTTCAGATTTACATGATCTGTTTTCATTACAAGAACAAATATATTCTAATCCAGAGACAGCAAACATCTTTAAAAATTCTAGGGTTTGTTGATTATCTCATTTTATGTGATGCCTGATGCCTTAAAAATGTAATTGTAGGTATCATTGCAAGAAAGAATAAAAGAGAAAAAGTTACATAACAGTAGAAAGACTGATTTAAAACCAGTAAATTTTTCTGAAGACAAAATACAACAGATGAAACTTTTGGCACAACAGATTGCAAAAAATATTGGTAAATCTGAAAACGATGTGAAATCTAAAAAGAAGCGACCTTATGAATTAGAAGAAGAAGAGGAAAAAAAAAGAAAACTGCAAGAAAAGTCTTATTTGAAAACACTGACGCCTCAGGAAATATTAAATCACAATAGAGAGAAGTTATCACAGGTGGACAATCCATTAGTGAATAAAATTGATGATTTTGATACAAAAGTAAGCTTCACGAAAGCGTTAGAGATAACAGAGAGAACATCACAGATCTATCATGATATGAAGGAGGACAGGTTAGAAATTGATGTTGCTCAAAAAAAATATGATTCACTAACTGATGATTTTGTCGATGCTGTTGCATTGTCCGCGAGAAAAAAAACAATGTATAAGAAAAATGTAGTAGTTGATAAAACATGTACAGTAGAAGGAGAGAAAATTGAGGGGTTATTGAAATCTGAAATCAAAAAGAATAAGTTAAAGGAAAAGAAGATTAAAACTGAAAGTCAAGATGATTATGTTTTAGAAAAATTATTTTCTAAAAAAGGTGTGCTTCATCGGTTTTTATTTTAATATAACTTTCAGAGTTAAATATAAATTTCATTAATATTTTGTTACAAAATATGTTCTTAAATATCTACTAATTTTTTAGGTGTTCATACGGCATTAAAGCATGATGTGATTGTGGATTGCACACGAAAAGAACAACCAAATAGATTTAGAATACAATCTGAAGCACAAACAAAAATTAATCTTGCATTGGAGGCGATTCGCAAGTCCAGAGTAAACAGTTTGAGGTGGTGAAGAACATTTTTGGATGTATTATATCTTGCGATTTTTGTACATGTTTGTTTTAATAAAAAGTTTTGTATTTAATATGATTCCCTAATTTTTTTTTTACAAAATATTTTCATATTCATGTTTAGGGAGCTTATAAAAATTTCTAAAAAAATGCATTGGTTAGTATAATTTCCAAAAGTTACTTAAACATGTAGAAACTGTATTGTAGGAGGTTTGAGTTTTGATGTTTATGTAAATGTTAGGACGCGTTTTCTTCAGTTGTAAATAACGAACATAAACAGTGTTCAAAATATGCTATAACAATTTATGTATATAAACATGCTACATGTAACATAGATAAAATCATGATTAATGTGTAAATATATTTATTTGAGTGCTTTTGTATGTTTAGTAGAACGTTTTATCTTAACGCGCTTGCGTTTGTATCACATGTAGGTAGTTCAATTAAACAAAATCTATTTCAAGTATAAATCATATGATGGAACTATAATAAGTGATAACTCCAAAAACATTTTTGGATGGAAATACTTTTTATCAGTTTGAAATATAAAGGAAAAAAGCAAGCAAATAGGAAGAAAAAGACAAGTGGCGGATTTAACGGGTGACCAGACGGACATTGCCATCCGGGCCCTAGTTAAACGGCTTTAGAATCGTACTACACGGCTCTTTGCTCCATCCTTATTGCCGACTGGGCCTTTTCCGTTAAATCCGCCACTGAAAAAGGCCCCATTGTCTCACCAATCTTCATGTAGGTTAATTACAATTTATTTTCTAGGGAATATTTATATTTGAAATCGGTAGATGATTTTGTGTTTTAAGAAAAGACGTGTCTCGAACTGCAATCGTAATTACCTTTATTATTTATTATTACATATATTTATAGCAATTAATTCTGTAGTGTTTTTCAGTTTGCAAACTCAATAATTGGGATCTTTTCCAAACTTTTAAGAATATTTGGTCAGCGGGCCCCAAATAGTAAATAACGGCCGACAAACCCATCAATAATGGGATTCCCACAACTCCAGTAATTAGTTTACAATTCAATATAAGTAAGAAAAATTATTCTGAAATGTACACTAATTAATTTTCCAACATTTTAAATCGTTAAAATTCTCAACCTATTATATTTTGCACGACTATCTTGTTTCATCGTTGCCAACGCCAAACTTGTCGTTCTTATAGGAAACTTTTCTGACATTTTTTCCGACCTTGGCAAAGTAGCAAAAACTTTTCTTACGAAAAACCCAACAATTTCATTTATTTTTTTTCCCTAGTAGCGATCTTCCCCTTTCAATTACCACGGCGCGCCGTGGTAATTGAAAGATTGGAAGATTTAGTAGGTATAGTTTACCAAGAGTTTGCAGCAACTTACTACACATCGGCTCGCCTGCCTCTCTTTGCCGAAATCAACGTAACGAATTTTAAATGGTGGTGTTACGGGCGATTAACTTTTTCAAAAGTTCTTGCATCTTTCAACCAAGTGCCCTCTCTATTCGCAAACGATGATATTTCACGCATACGAATCTCTGAATTGTCTCGAGTTGAGTGAATTACTTTCATTCTAGTAACGTAATATTTTAAAAATAAAATTCTTGTCTTAATTACCAGTTAAGTTTATAGATGAAATTGCAGCTGTAAACATAATTAATTATGGTAAGCAGAAAGCGATTGATTTCCCCATAGGCTTTATTTCCTGTATCCACCCGTCTATTGATTTTTGTGGGTTTTCTTTCGTTTTTCGTTACAACTAGACATTACACATATACTAGTTCTTGTTCCGTTAATATTGATATTTTCTTTTGCATTTCTCTGTTGTTCATTATTAGCACAAATAGTAATGGACTGACTAAAGCTGTTACTCTGTTTTATTCCTTTCTCTATAGTAAATTCTTTTGATAAATATCGGTATATTCTCACTTTAGCTTACAAATTTTTATAAATTCGTGAAAAAAACATACGTGTTGATGAGAGCATCAATTCGTATGTTTTTTTCACGAATTTTCATTTCTCGCAACTCTTCTCTCATTGTATTGCTTGCTATCGTATAGATTGCAGTTTTCAAATCTAAAAGCTGTTTTACACGATTAGATTTTTACATGAGACTTTTTATATCGATTTTTTCAATTTTTTCGAAGATTTTGTCGAAGTCGGCGTATGCTTTCATATTTACATTATTGGATTTTTTGAATCGATAATTCCATATTCGACGTCAGTGCAACTGTCAAAGTTGTCAAAATAAATGTCAGCGCCTCAATCATTGAGATTATCTTTAGAGATTGAAAGTAAAGAATTACTTATCCACCTGTCAGCAGCTGCAACATGTTCATTAATATTGCAGTTGCACTTAAAAATTATGTCTTCAGACATGCATAACATTCGTAAAAAGCGAACTATGTGGTCTAGAAAGTGGTTGTTAAGAAGAAATGAGGGTCATGGAGCCGTTAGTCTAGTTTTTGAGGAATTGAAAGTAGAAGATCCACGTACGATATCGATCACATTTTGCATACCTTCTTGCCTTTTTAAAATTTCATTCATGTTCTCCATTCTGTATTGAAATACCTATCACATGTAGAATGAAGACAACGAAACAATTCATCATCATTGAATTGCGCATGCTCACAGTGGCAAAATCGAATGGAAATAAAATTGAAATAGGTACGGTTCTATTCTCAACATCTCGAATGGGAAATCGAATACAAAATAGAACTTGGAGAATCGAACGTCAAATCTAGTAGTATGAACAGGCAAATTTGAAGTCGAATGTGATCGAATCTTAAATCTAATGCAAAAATCTAGTCGTGTAAAACAGCTTTAAATATGCCTCATACATTGTTTTTATACTTTTCTACCGATGCCGATGATTCGATCTTCGATCACTTCTAAAGACGGCTTTTTCCATTCGTTTGTTCTCCAATAGTTTCAGATTTAAAAACTACGGAGTCTAAGCATATACCTCTGTAGTTATCATAGAATAAGAAAAAAATGTAATAGCGCCTATACATAAATGTATCGGCACTATTAGAAAAAAATATAATAGTGCCGATACATAAATGTATCGGCATTATTACATTTTTCTCTTATTCATCTGGTATTCTTTCTTCCATCCTTTCTTCCATCAATGCCTTTCTGCATATATTCTATACTCAACTACTAATTTATCTTTTTCATCTATTCTTTTCGTGCTTTTATATTAATAAGTATAATAATATGATTTTTTTCATTAACTATAAAATTTTTTGAATTTACTTTCCCCATGCTTGTACAATATACGACACTAAATATTCATGAATACAAAACCACCGTTTTTGCAGATTTAGTTTCTTATCAGTCATCAGTTAGTGGTTCTTAACCTTTTCGAAGTCGCTACGACGCGACGTTGGATTCGTTACGCAATCAAAATTTACATTGAAATAAAAGTTGCTTCTTACAATTAATTGACTTTAAAACAAACATATTTATTTTATGGCCTATATATCTGAATTTATTAATCAATTGATCGTAAGATCGATTATAAATTTAAGGCGCCTTTTTTGAAGGTTTAAATATTAATTTTGATAAAAAAGAACTTGACAAACTCAAATTTTTACAAAGAAAAAATAATAGCACGCCACAAATTTTAAAATAGGTAGTTAATCTAATAATTTTCACAAAAAGATTAAAAAAACTTTTTATAATCCAAATTTTAAATAGTAACAAAACCCAACATGTTGGGTGTAAGTGTAGGGAGCTTTTGCGACAGAATATTGAGATTGTGTGGCATCCTGGCGTGACACGAATCCCGTTACTCCTTAGTCTTCCGACGGGATTTAGACACGGATCTATCTATGTTTCTAACGCTCTGGGGTTTGGCTGACGCTTCAGACCAGCGACACCGACGTTGTTGAAACTCTCCGGACGTGTACCGAATACATCCATCACTTAGGGAATGCGGTGGGTCGGTTGCCGCCATTAAGTGGTATGTGAATGACACGAAGAATATTTGTTTCGGAACAGAAATTTATTCGCAACTCCCGTCACCACCTACCTCCTTTTATGAGGAGTTTTGGGTATATATGTACGTGGAAGCTTCATGAAGATAATGCTTTGCTAAGGCTCAAAAGCAATAATATATGCGGTGAAGAAGTTTTGAAATTTCCGTAATAAGTTTACGTTCATTGATTTAAGCAAAATTTCGCGAAAAATGTATAGCTACATATTTCTAATTAATAAGTGTGTATTACGTCATACAAAATGCTAATTTTAAATGTAATGTTGTCATTAGAATATGTGAATAACGGTGGTAGTGAAAATAATACTTTATTATTTATTATTAGAAGCTACAGCTGTTTTTGATGTCATTATGTTTTTCCACAGATATTTTGTAATTGAACAACTGAATTATATACATTTTATAGTAACGTCGCGACTCGAAATTCAGTTGTGAATTAATGAAAAAAACAGAAATTCATAATTTACAGACTAGTTTATTTTTTTGGTACTTATTGATGCATAACTGATTGCCGTTAATGTTTTAATGGATTTAATAATAACTCAATGATACATTGTTATACAGTGACCGGCAGAAATGTTGCAACATATGAGAAATTTTTTTATTATTGAAATATGGTAAAATTCGTTTTGGGGGATAGGTTGTGCATGTCCGCAAACCCAAAAATTCGTTTTGACTCATGTCACGTGACCACTAGTATGGCGGATAATTGAAAAAATATGCTTCTAATCTGCAAAAAGTGAGGTTAGATGACATGATATCCCAAAAAGTTATTTGAAAAAGTTGCTTAGAATTCAATTCTAAGGGTATGTGCAAATTTTTGTAAATATATTAAAAAAAAATTAAAAACCACAATTTTGTCATTTTTTTTTAAATTAAATTACATATTCCTTTTTTTTGGGTTTTAGTAGCTCAACAGAAGTAAACTCTCTGAATTTGGTTGATAATCAAACAATTTTGTCAATTCTTGCATAACTAATAGTGTTAAACGTAAAAACTAGGTTTTCAGTATGATAGTTGCTGTTGCAAGGGAC
>JAFFZR010028650.1:0-11375 GCA_018397195.1 Lethrus apterus | reverse complement strand
TTGGAACAAAATTCATAAAACCGTTTTATAATGTTTTTAAGAAAATCGCTCGGACAGGTCATTTTTGTTTTTGAAATGCCGTCTTCTGACGTTAATTTTTAACGTTAAGTTTTTGCACAATGACGTCATCATAATTTTTTTTAATGACAACCCCCAGTTTTTTCGTCCGTTTTTAATAGACCTTCTTACTACTTAAACGGTGATGTAAAAAAATTGGTACCTCACATAAATGACACATTTACTTCAGATCGTCAGTGGTTATAATTTAGTAGAAATAATAATCGTAAACATTCTAAATTAAAGCAAATAACAGTAATTTATGTATCTAAGACGAAGAGTGAAGCTTTAAGGTGCAATGACGTTATTATCGATTTTTTTAAATGACACCTCTTATTTTTTTCTTTTGATTTTGATAGACCTCCTTGATGTTTAAGTGGTGATTAACGAATTAATTCTTTACATAAGAACTTTTCTGAAAAAAAATAAAATTTTTGTTTAAAATAAAAAATTTAAATGTGTCATTTATTCAAAAAATTGCTATGTAAGGTACCAATTGTTTTACATCACCGTTTAAGTAGTAAGAAGGTCTATTAAAAACAGAAGAAAAAGTGGGTTTAGCGTCTCGTTAAGTTGATAACGATAAAACTAAATTTAAATACAGAAGAAACGTAAAGAATGATATACTTTAATTGCTAAAATATATGATCACACGAAAGTACAAAAGTATTGACAATGTTGTTATCTGACACCATAGCGACCACTTTTATTTCGTCGACGCCAACCATCAATATTCATGTGATGTCGCCACAGTGGGGGTTGTCATTTAAAAAAAATTATGATGACGTCATTGTGCAAAAACAAATGACGTCATTCCAAAAAATTAACGTCAGAAGACGACATTTCAAAAACAAAAATTGACCGGTCCGAGCGATTTTCTTAAAAACATTATAACGCTTTTATGAATTTTGTTCCAAACTTTATCACCACACTGTATATAATTTGGGAAGATTTAAATATGCATTGGATACGACGGTATTTTATGATTGTTTGATCTCGTATCGTAAAGTAGTTTAATTCTTTTCTGAAAGTGTGGTTAGTATCTTTACAATAAAACTTTCAGTCAAAAATATACAGGTGTCCAAAGTGCGTGCAAGCGGACATTACCAATGGCAACAAATCCAAAAAAAATGTATGTATCAAGTGCCTTTGATTCACTCTAGTGACAAAGCTGCTCATTTACGGACATGGATTTATTGACAAAAATTGCTTGTTTTAGTGTCTTTCATAACCACCTAAAGTTTGTCGGTCTAATCATGGAACATCCTGTATTTAATTTCATAATAGATATTTTTATTATAATTATTATATTTGAAACATTTGCAATTTCTCTATTATTTAAAAAAAAATAATAATAAATTAAAAGAAAATGTCGACAATGATTTCATGTTGACGTTTCTTTGTTGTTCCGACGCTTATTATTTATAATTGCAAATATAATGCAGTTTCCAAATAAGGAATTCGCATAAATCCTCACTGGGTCAGGTATATCTCCGACAATGGCATAGGTTAAGGTAAATTTTACGTGGGGTATGCACATACACACAGATAACAACAAAGACATGTCTCAAAGTAAATAGACGCTTTACTATTCTTGCTTTAATCTATAACGCCGCTTATCATTTGTATAATAAGTCATTTAAAGTTTGTGAGTGTAACTATATTTATTTTGTAAATATCTTATTATAATAGATGTGTCGTTTCTCACTGTTTATAAGCGTAATAAAATGAAAAAAAAAAATGAACGTCTGTTCTTAAGTGTTAAAATCTTATTTTTCCAAAGTACAACAAAAAACATTAAATCAAAGTTATGACGCCTGTTTTCTAAATATGGAGGTGTGACTTGACAATGTACAAGAGAGCCTGCTGACATAAATATTAACTACTTAAAATTTCTTAAACCACTTTAGTTGTCCTCAACAAATCATATAACAGTGCGTGTACTCAAGCACTATGGCTCATGAAGAATTGAACACAATGTCTACGAAAAGAATTTCTTCGCGTAGGAGAACTGAAAATACCTTTAAATCTCCAACAAGCCGAACAATACATTTTTAACGTCAATCCTGTGCAACAAATAATTTCGCGTAAATAAAGGCGAATTACTAACAAAAGCTCGCAATCATAAATTATTATTTATGGATCATTTTTTTTTTTTGCACGGCATTTAATAATTAGATTTCATATACAATCTTGATTACGACTTGGATTCGTGGTGGGCGTAAATATGTAAATTGCGACTCCCTAGATGAGGTCTAAATTAGTTGCAGCAAATGGCCGGAGAAAATGAATATATGTTTTCTTATCTTTTTTTTTTCTTTCTTGAGCGTCAATAATAATATATGTTTTCTGTTCCAGAACATAATAATCTCGAGTTTTGCATGTACCTTATAGTAATTTCTTAATGTAATTTTGAATTTATGTGCCACATTTTGTATCCTAATTAACCATTACACTTTATGAAGGTAATTTTCTGTACGTTTAATTGAATATTTTCATCGTGAAATAAATTACTTTCCAATTTTGTATTCGCAAATTAAAAAATTATAAATTATGTTTGATTTCCAATATTACTGCCTTAAACGTTAAAATTATAATTTACTTTCTAATTTTACATTAATTATTTTCAATTTATTCTTTCGAACAGAAGAAAATTTTATAAAATTTTGGATTGGTTCATCATAATTATAACAATTATAACAATTTGATCAGCTAATCAATTTTTGAATGATTAATTATTAAGTTTAGATAGTTTGAAATTTGATTTGTTTCTTATTTTCAAGAAAACTTCTTCTTGTCGCAAATATTTTAATTGAATATATTTTTTAATTTGTACATATATATTTTTTTTTAAATTCTAAATTTAAATAAATAAATCCCCATAAATTTTTCTTATAAATCGTGGACTTAATAAACGTGGAAGTATCTAAAGCCTAATATTTATTGCATCACAATCAGCTCATATATAATATAACAAGATTTCTTCGTGAGAATCTATACTTTTTCTGTTCGTGTAAGTAGTAGGTAGCTATTTTCCATGTTTTACTCGCTGCGTACCCTACGATGTCCCGCAGTGAATACATGGAGTCACGAAATAATTTTTACATCAGACATGCAAGCAAAATATGTTAACTATTCATGCCCTACCAAGTTTAAATTATGTTCAGTGCGCACACTACTTCATAACGTACGACTTTGTACTTATTTCAGATTTGATCAGTAACGTCACCAAACGGGAAAACGAACGTAATGCTTTTAAAAAGTCCAATAAATGTTATCTTTAGGTGGCGCTTTGTTCTGTCCATAGAAACGAATTTTACTACAAAAAATTTATTTTAAATAATTAAAAAAAATATTTGTATTTTCGATGCGTTAGTGAGATAAATTTTTAGTGTTGATGAAAATTTTATGATACGCCACTGATCCAACGAGAAATCCGAGGGCGCTGCACTCAGACGGGTTGTGTCTATGTTTTATGTAAAGAAGGCTCGTAAATAAGGCCTACTTTAAATCATGCTCGCCTCTCGGCAAGCAACATCTTTGAACAACCTCACTCAGGTGGTCGCAGGAGGTTGGCCTGCGCCATGATGGAGTCCATCGCCGCAACATTATGCTTATTGCGATGCCTTTGTCTTAATGTCTTTATCCCGATTTTTATTTATAGTTTCTATTATATGCGTAATTTGTCTGCTAAATAATACTCATCGGATGGTCGCTTGATATCATTTTTTGTTCATGTTTATCTATAGACAGTTGTGGCACTGAATGGTAGTTGTAATTATTTGCTGCGTTCTATCAGTGTGTTATCTTCGTCTTGTGTAAAGCCATCGATCCACCCAGTTGCTTCTCGTGCTTATTATTTTTTAATATTCGGCGTGAGACGACGTACTTAACCTTGAACTTTAAGGCATACTCAGCCTATGGTTAATACTTATTTAAAACACGTTTTACATAAAGAAGACTTAATTAAATATAATAATGGGTAAGTTGGTATCTCGGATATAGATGATAATTTTCTGTTTGAAATGATCGTATTTTTTAATTTTAATGCGAATTAAAATTTCTATTGTATAAATTTTATGGAACGAAAAAATCAAAATTAATATTAAATGGATTCTAAACAAAATTAAATGAAACAACTCACTTTAAATACATCATATAATGAATTATTTTACATTTTAATTATATGTGGTGTTTCCAAGGGTGAAATTCATTTGTTTTCAATATAAATCTTTGAATTTGTTGATAGTCAAATTCTGGGAATGGAAATTTACAATTTTTACAAATCCTTGCTAAAAATTCTAAGTTCTAAAGAATTTTTTAAAACAAAAGATGTGTTCCAAAATGGTAATTATCGAATTTTCCAAACTTTACGTATGCATTTGGAATTTTTTTTTGTATAAATTGTATACAGGGTCTTACAAAAAAGAGGGAACACTCTTTTATAAAAAAACGATGAAATATTTTTTTCTTTAAGAACATGTGCGCTGTGCACCTGTGCACCTTCAATTGTTTTTTTCCATTTCCGGTTAAACCGGAAACGGACACAACTTTGGTTTTTTAAATGACACTCTGTATATTTTTTGACATTTTTTAATTAGTTACATTTTTTACTTTCTGTACGTACCAAATTTTATGGGTGTTTTATAAGAAAATTTGGCTGTAAATCCCATAAAATATTTCAGTGTTCATGACAGCTATTTAAAGAAAAACAAAATATCTATTGCCATGAAAACAAACTTCTTTAAGTATTTGACATCTGTCACTCTCAGAGTTTGTTTACATTTAGTTTGTAAACATTTTACGAAAATGATAATAAACCAACCCAACCCAACCCAACCCTAGCAAAAGTTAAATACGGGAAACTCAGGGAAAGTCCGGGAAACTCCGGGCGAATCCGGGAAACTCCGGTCGAATCCGGGAAACTCCGTCTGAATCCGAGTGTATTGCCGAACCTAGCAAAATTATAAATCCGAGAAACTCCATGGAAATTCTGGAAACTCCGGGTAATACAGGGAGTGTTGGCAACCCTAGCAAAAGTATAAATCCGGCAGACTGCGGGTAAATCCTGGAAACTCCGGTGAAATCTTGGGAACTCCGGGTAATAAGGGAGTGTTGGCAAAAGTATAAATCCGTGAAACTCCGTGGAAATCCGGGAAACTCCGTGGAAATCCGGGAAACTCCGGTTGAATCATGAAAACCCCGGGTGAATCCGGGAGTCTTGTCAACCCTAGCAAAAGTTTAAATCCGGGAAACTCCGTGGAAATCCGGGAAACCCCGGTTGAATAAGGGAAAGTTCGGGTGAATCCGAGAGTGTTGCCAACCCTGGCAAAAGTATAAATCAGAAAGTAAAAAAATTTAACGAATCAAAAAATCTCATAAAATATACAGAGTGTCATTTAAAAAACCAAAGTTGTGTCCGTTTCCGGTTTAACCGGAAATGGGAAAAAACGATTGAAGTTGCCGCCAAACAGCGCACATGTTCTTAAACAAAAAATTATGATTTTTTTTGTAAAACTCAAAATAATAAAGTTATTGAGTGGTCCATCTTTTTTGTAAGACCCTGTATTTAATTCATACACGTAAATTATTAAGTCGGTAAGGCATTTCATAACAAACACACACATGTTGTAGGAAAAAGTCGTACTTGTAACTGCAATAAGGTGTTAATTTTGCAAAACGTACCAATAACAAGCGTAGCATTAACGCAACATACACTTAAGCGAATACGCATAAAGAATTCCGTACACGTACAAAGCATAAGTAAACTGGTAAAGTACATATCGTAGTAAATATCTATTATAAAGTGATAAATATCGCACTTATGACACTTACAAGAAACTCGATTCCAATTTACGATAGATCTGCCTCGTATACAAGCAATTAATAAAGTGGAAAAGGTTCTCGTCTGTAAAAATCTCGGATCTGCAGAGAAATGTCGGACATTTTCAAAGAGTGTTGCAATAGGATTTCAAGTTTCAATTCGACGGATTTTTTTTTTACGGTGCAATACTATTAACACGTTTTAATTACGGTCTGCAGCGGAAGAGTAACAGTTTTGTCGCAATTTGTCGATTTTTTAAATTTTCAAATGAAATGGAATTTTATTGGATGAATTATTTATGGATTATTATGAATATGCGAAGATACTCTTTTCCATTTAAAAATTAATTTTAAGTCAAATTAATAAAATTAAAAAAACTGTACACAATAAACCCGATTAAAGAATTGAAAATTTTAACTTTTATTAAATATAGCATGCAGTCAGAAAAATATAAATTCATCAGTTAATCATGGCAAGCATATACATACATGAAATTCAGATACGAACCGTTGTACACAATAAGAGAAATATAGGAGAATCCACACAAACACACGAGCTGAAATATTACCGTTTCAACCAAAAGTTCAACTCAATTTATTACGCATTTTGTAATTTGTAACCGAGAAAACCACAACGAAATTGCAGTTCGAAATTTACGAGCGTGTGCTCTGCATGTTTTAATAAGTTAAAATGTACACGTTTCATAAATAAGCAGTTTCTAGTAATTAAAACTAGGAAACTGGGATGTCGCTGGTGTAAATTGTAAATGATACCGCGTTATCTTTACCGGCTTTTGATTGAATTTATTGCCATCAGATTATGCGTATAAACCACGACATTCTTACACAAGGTTACTCCGGAAATTTAATCAATTTCGTTCGCCTAAAATTTATGTTCTATGTTAATTTCGCGTTGAGCAAATGCAGACATAAATATGATTCTTCTCTAAACCACAATGATTTCCATTTTGGTATAGAATTCAGTCTTCTCTGCCATCCTTTTTTTACAAATAACAAAAAAATCGAAGAAAATGAAAGAATACATTAGAAGTAAGACTAAAAAACGAGCTTCCAAGTATTATATTGAGTCCACTTGAAAGCTGAAAAATATGGAGGAATTATAATAAACTAAAAAATCAACATACTCATGAATCTCGATGAAAAATTAAGTTTTTATACAAATAAGATTAAATATCCTGAAACAAATGATTAATATGCCACTTACAGTTATATATTTAGAAAAAAATTTTTTAATTATTTTGAAAAAAATATTTTTACGTTTTTCAAAAGTTCTTTAATGGAATAGAAAAATAATAAGTTCAATAAACCACAATTTTTTTAACAGGGCGCCAGTGTTTCAGTGCACGTTATCTAGGTGGAGGGAAAGCTCGATTGGATACAGAGATGCACATGCACAGAGTTGATGGAAAAGAACGTGGGTTAGATACCATGCATCTTTACATTACATCTCGGCACAGTTTATCTCCGGTAATAATTCAGACTGTCAAGTAAGTACTAGGCACGGACTGTATCGCACACACAAGGACAACGTTTATATGCACAACGAAAAACATTTAATATCAAACACGTTAACAATGTAGCTGTTCGTAAAACACCTACTTTCGTTGTCAGTTCTTGCTTATTTATTATTATTAAACGCTTGTAGTCGTACACCTAGCAAATCGGTACGACTTTTCTTATCGTTAACGGACCTAAATAAATAACGTCTTTATGAGATATATTTTTGAAACGCGTTAAGGATTTGCGAATCAAATGAGGATTTACAATTCCCATTCACGTGTCGAAAATAAATCAAACGAATATCACAGAAAAAATCTGGTTTCGTATAAAATCGTTTAATTTATATTTCAATTCACGATTTAAAGAAAAGTGAAACTTCACATGCACCAGCTGTTAATGAACATCCATCGAAGCATGAAAATTGTGGCTATAAATCGAGCAGATTTATAATTCTTATTTTGATCCTGTTATGATATCCGATTGCATTAATTTAATTTTTTTTTCGCAAGTAACTTTTTTCCACTTAATTTACATATCGTAACTACTGACGCCGATATTTTAATGAATTTGATCTTTTAAAAAGAGCCATAACCGGAATGTTTAGTGCCATAAACCCGATGTAATTGGCGAGATAACGATTACGGTAGCTTTATTTTATGGTCGTCAATAGAAACCTCCTTTATAATGATATTAAACATCAATTTAGATTTGATGTGTGTGCTTTATTACGTAGATTTATGTACGTTTATAAATAGGGTTTGCATCTATAAACGAACGCACTAAATAAAATTTGTTTTTGTTTAAAGTTGCAAGTTTTATGTTTTATTTTATTTTATTATTTAAAAATTTATCATCCTAGCAATTCTTTTGCAAACACATTTAATAAATAAATTCAACATTTATAACCATAGAATTAAAAAAAAATCAAAATTGAAAGGTATGGGATTTGAAAGAGCAATACAGTTTTGAGATGTTTATAATTCAGTTTGTGGTAATACAGGAATTATCAATGTAATTTGCCAATTAAATCAAATAACCATTGCAGTACATTTTACATAAAAAAAATGCTAATTGTAGTACTGATTTATTTGAAACTGATGCACAGCTCCACCTCTCGGTGAACGACGTAACATCAGGCGTCTGCTGCGATCACTGCATGTCGAGCTTGTTGTGTCAAAGTATTTTGTCGATAGCTGACATAAAGCTGGTGGAGCTGTGCATCAATTTCAGATTAGTACTGCCGTTTCGGCGATAACCTCACGGGCTCGACATTCATTGATCGCTCACAGCAGCCGTACTGACGACGGGTTTATTCGCCCAGAAATTAACGTTAGTTTACGGAGGTGTGCTTTTAATGCATGTCAAGCTTGTTCTGATTTATTTATTTATCTGATTTATTTATCAGGGAAAATAATAGAATGAGGGAAAATAATTTAAAAAAATACATTCTCTTTCCATAAAAATGGTACACTTTCTTCGTGCATTTGAAAAGATTTTGCACCATTTTCTTATAAAAAATTTGCTTAACTTCTTGATTGTGTATAATTGGAGAGAGCCTATAAAACCAAGAATTATTGAATTTTTCGTTTCATAAAATACTATAATTTTAATAAAAGTTTTCTGATGTACTCTTACTGTTTTTTCCTTTTTTTATTATCGATCTTAGTCTAATAGCAATTTTTCCCATCTTTTTGATTCTTGTATGAAAAATGTAAACGAAAAAAATTAAATTATCGTATCTAAATCAGGTTCAGTATAGCCGTACACAAATGAAGCCATTCTGAATTTTATTTATGGAGTGACCAAATTTGGTGTCGTTGTTTGTAAAATATCCCGTAGGTTGATGCGAACAATGGCTCGTATTTCAGTAAAATGGCGAATATAAATCTGGAGTCGGGCGTTTGCTTGCTAATGTAGCTACACTTCGCAGAAATGTATATGCATCGGCGAGGCAATCCCTCGTCCGATACGCGATAAGCTCTGCACGAGATACAAGAGCTCGGATAGGTGGGTTTCATTCACATGTCTGTAGACATTTGTAACATACTTTGGAAAAAAAAGTACACATAAACGTTCATCACGTTTCGATTTAATTGTCTTTTAATAGTGGACTTTAACGAATATGTATTGCCTTGAACGACTAGTTAATAAGGCGCATTCTTTGTCCAACGTTTACAACCTCTTCTCGCTGAGTTGGAATTTATTGTGGCGGTTTTACTTATATATCGTTTTTAATGACATTTTGTTTATTTATGTCAGTAATGACATTATTATTTGGGACATTGGGACGTGATTGGCTGATCAATAAAAAAAATACTGCAAAATAAAAATAAATCTAACACATTCTTGGAACTTAGAGCATAATGAGCGAAAATAAAGAGGGAAACGTAAAGAGTTAAAAAAATTGTTTATAATTTAAGATTGATTTCGAAAACCTCCTTTCGAAACATTTCGGTTACACTTTTTGTGAATTCATTATTAATTTGTTTTGTTTTACTAATTGTTGTTTAATTTTCCAACTTTTCACGAAACCGTAAAAAGTTAAAGAAGTAAAAAATTGTATTGTATACAATTTGGATTCTGTAAGAACGCTTAGGTTGGAATGGGATACTTCGTTGATAAAACGTTAAAAATATTTGATTGCACAACAAACGTTTAACAATTTTCTGAACTAACCCATCCATAAAAAAATCACAATGAAAAATTATATATAAATTTTGCTTTTATATTCAAACAAACAAAATTTATACATATTTTCAATCTCGACAATTTTTAATGTTTAAGTTTGCAAACATTGTTGAAAAAATCAAAATTATGTTCGAAAAATCAGTCTTATTGAAAAATGCTTAAGTGCTTAAAATTTATTGAAAGTAGAAGAGCCAACTTTGTGTTAAGCAGATTGATAGTTACGCTTACGATTGGTTGAGCTGGTTTGAAGTCACTAAAATTAATCCCAACCCAGGATAAAATATTAAAATATTTTGCCCTATTTGAAAACAAATGACACACAGAGGGTGAAGTAAAATAAATAATTTGTCGAATAAGAAAATTTATTTAGAAAATATTTATTAACAAAGAAGTTTTTTTTTATTGTGTTTTTGGTTGGATTTGATTGGATTCTTGGCTAGGTAACTTTAGATTCGATTGTGCTTGTTAGATTGGATTGGAGTGGACTTACATGTCATATTCATACTAACATTCACACAAAATTAACGCAAAACCCCAGTAATTACAAAACCATTACTTTTGTAACTTTAAATTACTCTATTTCGAACCCCAACCTATCGTTGATTAATCACTTTTCCTTGAGTTTTGAACCATTTTTATCAATCATTAAAAATTAATTCAAATTTCAAAGCAAAATATAAAAAATAAAATAAAGCAAAATTAAGTTCAAAAATTACAAAAATTCCTTATTTATGGAAAAAATCAAAAATGAAGTGTATACAGAACACAGTGCATTACTTTTCATCTTAATTTTTTACTCAAATTATTTTAATTTAAAACAAATATTTTTTGTTCTTGTACGACAATGTACATTGTCATTCAGTGATTAATGGTTACTTGAAGACTCCGCGTGTGTATATTATAAATTTAATCTCGAGACGTTTAAAAAATATGTATAAGCTTAACAAGATTAAAGCATTCCAAACAATGAAAGATAAGCGCACGTCCACATAACAAATAGTGGATTCGAGTAAGGAGACACAGTCCATTAATTGTTGTTTGTGCGCGAAACTTTCAGTTAAGCCCTCCCGGGAATTCTTTTTGTGCATTTTGCTATGCAAACGTAAATGTGCCCGAAGATCGCAATTAGTTGGGTGCGTTCGCAAATCTCTAATATTTATAAAACCACTTAATAAATAAAAAGCATATGCATGAAACTCGTACTTGGCTACCAGGTAATGTATGTACACAAGATATGTAAAATATCGAAAGTAATATATAATCGATTCGAAGCAATAATTTATGCC